>CAJUYH010001880.1:76720-119004 GCA_910591685.1 Galerucella tenella
AAAAAAAAAAAAAAAAACATAATAAAATGAGATAAATAATAGCAATCACAAGAGGAAATCCAAGAGTTTGATCTTTCAGCATGCTCTTCATATGATGAAGTATCGTATAATCACATCGTGTATGCTGTCAGGATAAAAGACACAACGGGAATAAAAAAGAGGCAATGAAAAAAAAAGGAAAAAAATTTTTTTTAATTCCGAAGGCCATATATCGTTTCACTTATTCAGTCCAAGTGATTTTCTCTATCTTTCATAGTCCGTCTCTCGAGATGATGATTCACACAAATAAAAGAAAAGAAAAAAAAATCGAGTTACACACTTGAACAATATGAAAAAATATGACGAAAAGAAAAAAACTGGTTTATAGATGGATGATACAAACTGAAATCAAGAAATCAAATGAGTAAAGTGAGAATGTTGAGCAGTGAAAGAGTACGCCCCAAAACACGAACAGATACAGACAGCCAAGAGCCAGAGTTCATTGATCATTCGTTTCTCTCTTGCCCACTATTATACATGTAACCCGGCTTTACAATAAAATCAAATACATAACAATCATTTATCACAAATAACTGTGATTAGTGTGAAATTATATTCATTAAATAATTTGACACTTACATTCATTGTTGATGGAACTCCAAGCGGAGTTATTTTATTTATTTTTTTTTTTTTCACAGTTTTCACTGGTTAAATGCACGTACGTGCAGCAGGAAGACCGTAATGCCGAACCAAACTAAAACACCCACGGAACCCAGAAGACCCTCCACCTCACCAACTTGCACACACCGTCTCTCTCTTCCACTCTATATATCACTCTGTTTAACTCTACATTTGTTCGCGTATGCGAATATAGTCACGCCAGTGGTTCTCACTCCTGTCATGATCACTTATCGTTGTTATTGTCATCATTTTTTTTACAGTTACAATTGCACAGCTTGTTACACTTTGCTCATATTAATCAACAGTATACATTCGCATACACAATTATGTTTGCAATTTTATTTACCTATTAGTCGTATACAATGTATAAAGGTCTTGACTAATGAATATATGTTATATATAAATACCTATATATGAATTTTTCTTGCTGTATATTTACACTACACACAATTGTGTCAAAATAATTGGACCGTTATGTTGTCACGTTTATTTCAATTGTATATTTCCATTTTGAGCTTGATATTATTTAGTGAATTTGTAAATAATTCATAATATGCCACGGTCAACGACAACGCGATCATGTAAAAAACGCAGACATCTTGAATCTGCGCAAATGCAAGTCACTTTAATGCGCACCATATTGTGCGCGCGCGCCATTTTTCAATGTGTGAAATTGAACAGTGTTGGATTTTCTTTTATATATATAAAAAAAAAAAGAAGTATCTCTTTCTCAACGATATATACATACCACAATGCAATATAAGGGGTCAATCGCACGTGGTGAGTGTGTGGCATTGCAGCAAATTGATGCTATAACACTACTGCAACGAACTTGAAATCTATATAGGAAACTCAATATTCCACTCAACTCACCTAAAACTTTTTGAGACAGCACTATCAGAAAGACCACGCCCTGCTCTCATTTCATTACTCTCTCTGTATCTCACCCTTTCACTCTTTTCGTGCATTTCTCGAAAAATTTTTTTACTTTTTACTACGAAAATTAATTATTCACTTGCGTGAACTCTTCTTATAAATTCTTGTCGTATATTAAGGCTGAATAAATAACCTTTGGAGAGTTTCAATCGTCCAATTGACATAATAACGCCAGACCCCTTTTGATCCAATGGCTAATGGGCAACTTTGTATCAAGCAGAATCATTAAAATATAATTAGTTGAGTGTCCAGTTGTCTTCAGTGTTCCAAAACGCGCAGATGTAATGTATAATGGACACTCAAAACGCTCACAAATGTTCAACAATGTCATTTGGCTTGGTTTAAACCAAACAATGGGCATTAATTCCCATAGGATTTTTGGTTGACTCTCCATTAACGTCATTGTCGCCATATCCCATCTCCCACCAACTAAATACATGCCATACGTATAAACTCCATCAATCGGAGCATCATTCAATTTGTAGGCAGGCATAATCTGCAAATATGAAATGATAACTAAATATTTAAATCAATTACAAAGTTGCAATTGATATGTAATAAATTCATTGACAGTTTGGATTATGGATTAAAGTATTTGTATAGCAAACCTCAAAGTCAAAGTCAATTTTATCAATTGATATTTTATACTTTCTAGAAAAATTTTGCATTGCTCCAGTTAGAAATGCATGGACGAATGAAAATCCAGCAATCCAAAAGGTTTTAGGTTTTCCATTATTCAACCATGTATAGAAAAAATTTAACCGCTGGAGAAAATCGTTAATGAAGCTTGGCAAAGACTTCAAACTTGGATACGCGCTGGCTTTAATCCATGTCGGTGGTATTTTCGCATGAAGAATATGTTGAGATAGTATCTGAAATGGGAAATATAAAATTCAACGGAACAGAAAAAAAAAACCAATCAGTTGTGTATTATATTTAAATTATTTACCTCTAAATCAGGACTCATAATTGTTAATCCTAGCATTGCTTTTTCAAGCATCTCAAGGCTCTCACGGATCTCAAGAAGAAGAACATTGTAACGTGCCATTTCTTGTATCAACACAGTATTCATGGATTCCATATAATCAATTGGATAAATTTTTTGGGCTCCTTCCAAATCAAAGAGATTGGGCAATCTTTCATAAATATTTTTTTTCATTGACAGCAGCAATTTATCTTGTTTCGATGTTTCACCAATATTAATAGGACCTTGAATTTTCATCATAGAATCGAAAAATATCCGAGAAACTTCTAAATCACGAGTGATTCCAGCATTCATGTGTAGACCAAAGACTTCAGGCGGTGGATTCATAGGAATGGCTTCGATTTCTTTAATATAATCATGATATTCGAATTTTTTTGGCAATCCATATTCACTGGCAACAGTTGAAAAATGATAATTCTCATTCTCAATAACATTTTCATTGTAAAAATCTTGAAGAATTGTCATGAGACATCTTCTATCACGGTCATCTGTCACTCTTCCGCCGTAATTACACTCACCCGTCAAATATAAAATCGCTTTAAATGGCACTTCTTTATATTCATTGATAAATATTTGCAATTGATAAACGGATATTTGAAAATCTGATTCATTGAAGCCGTATTTAATATTCCATCCTTGTGAACTGTAATTTCTGCGTTCTTGCACTAAAGCATGAAAGAAACAGAGACTATACAATAATTTTGAAAAAGTATTTTCTTTTCCAGGACATCCCAAAAAAAATTCGGGATTTTTCACTGGTTCCGATGTGTATGAACGCATCAAATTTTGCTGCAATCCCATGGGCGGTTCATTTGTCATTTTTACACCATTTTGAAGAACAGAAATAGGAAATTTATCTGACGGATAACTCGTTAGCCACAATCGGAAGTTAATTGATGTATTGGTACTGTCAAAATCTTCACAAATTTTCTCTAATTCTGACATCCACGATACTGCAAGATGGCAATTCTGTAGACAAACCCATGAACCTTCAATTTGCGCTTGTTCAATTAATTTTTTTGCGATTGGACCTTGACCTTGGCCCAATGATATTGAATGAAATGACGATGATAATTCTGTTTTCTCTGCATAATTGGTTAATGCACTCATTGGATCAGAACCAGGTGATAAAATAAATATTAATGGAATGAGACAATTTGAATCGGCATAAAATTTTGAAATATCAAATGGTGGCGGTATGACAAATTTCTCTCCCATTCCCGCTTCAACAAATTGTCGAACTTTCAATGTAACTTTATCAGGTCGAATTATTCTCATGACAATTAGTTTTTCAAAGTCCGTCAGTTTATTTTCCCACGGTTGAGGTATCGATGATATTTCCGGATTGATTGAATCATAAAAAATTTTCCACGATGTTAAATCACTGCAAAAACTGTTTGGAAATTCTTTGAATGTTTTCAATTGATCAACACGACAAATTTCATCCCAACATCTATCTGAAAGCCAGTCTACTGCTGGTTTTTTTCCACTTTGTTCAATAGCAACGCCACCAGAAAGGAAAAACATCAATTCGTCTTTATCAATAGTATCTGTTGCGAGTAAAATTGTCGTATATAAAATAAAGGAATATAAGAGCTGGTCCTTTTCAAATAAAGATCGACAAACATTGCGATAAAGTATGTATGTAAATGTATCACGAAGAAACATTAATCTCCGCTCAAGTGTTTTACTTTTATTGGCTGTGTCAATGGCAATAGCGTAGAGATTGATGAACCATGACAATGAATATTGATACATAGGATCAATATTGGGTAGATCAGTGAGCGTGTAATAAAGTGATGAACTGTGTTTAGCAAATGGCCTGTAACTCTGTCGGAAAATATCAATTTTTTTCTCCGTTTCTTTCGATGATTCCTGTTTCTTTATAATATCAACCGATAATATTTTCGATGAGTCCAAAATTCCAATCGCTTCCTCATCTTCTAAAATAGCAGTGCCCGAAGACGACAGAGTTCGTAATATATTATTTTCAACTTGTTCCAATGCTTTTCTATTTGTTGCACTTTGAACAATTAAATATTCACGTTTTTCTTGGAGATCTGGATGTTCTTTTGCAACAACAATCCCTAACAGCTGGTCTTCCAATCCGTCAATAGTCAATGCAAAATTTACCACTGTAACTTTGTTAAATACTTCGGGTAAATAATGAGGATTGCGGAATTTTGTTGTCATATAAAGACGAAATCTATTGTCATATTGAACCACTTTTTCACCAAGAGTAATATACCAGTCATTGGCGACTTTGTAAATATTTTTACTTAATATAGGATCGAGAGGTGCATCCAATTCCTCGCCGATATTTTCAATCAATACCGGTTTACCATATTCAATACTCTGTTCAAAAATAGTCATATAATTTTTGTCTGTCAACTTCAAAACTTCCAATTCACTCAATTTTTCCATATTCTTAATCCATTTGTTCGCTTGACTTTGGGGATCAATAAATAAACTCCATCGTTTGGAATTATTCATGATTATCGCATTTTCAATTGAAAACGAATCTCTCGGTAAGCCAAAAATATTCCATGAATTTATTTTAATGTCGGATCCCAAGACTTTAACAAAGGCGAACGAATCTGAGCAAGGAATATTCAAATTTTTCACGTATTGTCGCCATTTTTCTACATTATCAACTCGATATAGTGTGGTATATGGACCTAAATACGCAATCATACCACATGAAATCAATATATCACCAGGCAATGTTTCATAAGAACTCTGAAGATCATGAGCCGTCTGCAGCCAGCGATTTTTTTCACCGCCCAATCCACTGATAAGTTTTGTGGCACGATTAAGTTTATTCCTGCAATTTTCTACTTGATTTTCCAAATCAATTTTTTTCTCTAGAGTATCTTGTAAACTATCTTTCAATATTCGCAATTTATCATTAAGTTCCTTCAGAGTTCGTCTCTTGTCATTCAACAATGTCATCAAATCTTCGAAATCCTTCACCGCGGCTGCCAATTTTTCCTTCTTTGGCGCCACCTCTTTAATCGCTTTGTCATAAAGAACCATAGCACGTACCCATTTACACAAACCTTTAGCGGCTTGCGATGCCTTTGCAACAATTGTAGGTTCAAAATTTTTCTTAGCCAAATAATTTTTTTCAATAGTTTGAATTATATCTGCGGGAATATTATCTTTATCATAGTTTTTTAACTGTTCCAAGAATTTTATATCATTCAAAATCTTTTTACTGGGCTTCCAATAATCCAAACTAGTTTTGCCAGTATTAGAATCAACTACCTTTTTCGGTGGTATATTTAACATTATACAAATTGCTGCCATCACTAATTTAACTCCTTTTGGTGGATTTTTCATTGTTTTTATCAAGGATATATCAGCGGGTTTGAGGATATCGAGTGCGGTCAATGCCTCTTCGAGAATCGGTAAAGCTGTAGCAAGATCTGCCGCACATTCAGACTTCAAAGCGCCAGCAATTTCGGCCTGTGAATTTGCTGCATCTTCATCGTTCTTCACTAAAACTGTTGCATTCTCTACCACAGCATTTTCATGCTCAATTTTTGCCATTGTCTCTGCTGTCAATTTGGCCGAGGTTTCCAGCTGCGGTCTCAATTGTTCGAGTGTCAATTTCATTTTTGATACTTGGTCTGCAGCAAATGCCAATTTATCAAGACCATTTAGATATCGATTTCTGGCGAGTGTAATTTCATTTTGTTTTTCATTCATCAAATCGGCGTAGGTTCTAATCAGATCTAAAAACGCCGCTGATGTAACATACGTTTTTTTACCTGTCGATTGATAGAAATTTTCACTGATTTCTTTTGCGCAAACGTGAAAATATTTGCACGCAACCACTGCATTTATTTTCACTTGATTTTCAACATTAATATCTGTTGTGAATCGAATAGCAACTTGCTCCAATGCATCCTCTGGCCAAACTTCAAACCAATCAATTGTACAACAATTGACAAGACTTGGATACAATCGTAATCGTATTCTGAATGACTCGCCAATTGGACTGAAACATAGCATTAAATGTAATTTGTCTTTGCATCGATTAACAAAATACGATAGAATTGATAAAATGGAAATATCGCAATTTCTATTGCCACCCTGAGCGGCCAAACGACACATTTCAATCACTTCCTGTTTTTCTTCTACATTAAATAGATTGGGTATTTCACCAGAATTCAAAAGACTGTCAATATCACTCAGAAATCCATCCTCTTTTATTTGTCCTTCAGTAAATAAAAATACTAGATCTTTACCAACACCACCAGAATTTTTCAATATACTTTTGATATCATCCCGCCATTCATTTATTCCATACGCACTGCCAATTTCAGGTTGAAAGAGAGCATAATCCGCCATATTTGCCGCTAAACGCGTTAACGATTGTCTCCCTGATCCACCGACGCCAACCATCAATAAACTGCCTCTAGGCATTGCCAAAATTCTGCTAACTCTTGCCAAATGCTCTATTGCATAGCGAAATGGTACAATGTCCATTCTATTTTTGTGTGTTGTATTGTATTCCTCGAGACTTTGCAACACAATCGTTTTGAATTCTTCTATTGATTTTACTTCCTCATATTTTTTCTCATCGGGGATTGCATCTGGATCCATAAAATTTCCAAATATAAGATTGGAAAGACTGAATTCATTTGTTTGATTATTGTATTCTAACAAATCATCAAAGACAATGTCAAAGGATTCTTTCATTATTTTTTGTATTATATCTTTGAGTTGTTCATATAGCCATTGATGATCACTTTGGTCTACCAAACGATCACCAAAAACCCGAAGTACCTCATGCACCCACAATCGAGTAAATGTCACTCTAGACTCTACGGATTCTTTCCTAATCATTGTACAACCAGTTATTACCCGTGAAAAGTCTCGGAGATTAAATAGATAATGCGATTTTTGTGGTGTTGGTCTCAAATCTGCGATGGATCGTTTGAAAATGTCTGATGTGGCATTTACAAAATTGTTTATAATCATATTCACATCGGAAACTGCAAATCCATGACGCGCCAATCCTATTAATGCAAGATTTGAATAAATTTGAAAAATACTTTCATCAGAAAAACTATTAATGGAAAGTAAATTGAAATGTCGTAAAAATCGCCGGTATATTTTTTGCCTACTACCACCAGGTGGACCCATAGCGCATATAAACATCGTGTCAAGTATTTGTATTTTCTCAGGTTCTTTTAAATCATACCAGTAATCGTGATCGAACACTTGACGGAGTAATTCAATGGGCGGTTGTGCGCCATAAATTTCTTTAGCTGGCATATTCACATCATCAATGAATGCGACGCAATGAGATCCACCCATTGGACCATAATGACTTTTACGACGTCGAAAAAGCTTGGAGATCACCAAATCCTGAGCACCAGCCGCAGTTGTTCTCGCTGTGAACGTTATTAAATTCGGCAAATAATGCTCTTGATCCAATTTATTCATCATAATGTCTTGAATATAGGAACTTTTGCCCGTTCCAGTGTCGCCATATAGTAAAAATCGCTTTCGATGCTTGATCAATTTTAAAAACAAATTCTGATACTTAATTGTATCAATTGTTGGTATTACCATTTGTCCAATACTTTGAGTTTCAATGAACTTTTCTATCTTTACTGCATCGCCAAAATGTTTCCATGCTCCTTTACCCTTGAACGTGTAATAACTATCATGAATTAAACCGTCATTGGGTAAAGAAATTAAATTTGCAAGTACACTTTCAGGCATCGGAAGATATTCGATTTTATTTCTCCAAATGTCGATATAATAATCGTTAAATTTCTGTAGAGAATCATGATCCAACGTTCCGCCCACTCCCCATACCACAGCTAAAATCATTGCAGCCTGAATCCAAAATACAATATTCTCTTCATAATCCTCACTTTCCTCCACTGCATCGTTCAAAAATATTTCATATAAATTCAGAGTGGACACAACTTGATTAATTTCACCAGCGTTAAGTGAAACGTGACATGTTTTTCGTACGAAATCCAAGCAAGCTGCCAGCAACCAATCAAAAAGATCTTTGATAACTCCTAAATGACCCCCTGACCATTTGGCATCCAATGTTTTGTACCAAGAGTCGACAAATGGTCTCCAACCGAGCACTTGGGGCTCAATATAAATCATTCCACATCGTGAAACTGTCGCGGGCGATGCCTGCAGTAAATCCATCGCTTCAAATATCATTGACATGACATTAGTCATTTGTATTACTTCACCTGAGGTTAAACAAAGTTTTTTATTGTCATCCAATACTGTATTAAGATTTTCAATCCATACTGCATCTACAGGACCGTCAAAAATCAACCATTTTCTCGATGTAGATTCGTCAGCGCAATATTCACGAAAAGCCACTGCGCATATACCATCAGTCCATTCAGAAGACACCGCGTCAAATTGCCCATACAATTGTCCTATCGTTATTGATTTTGGATTGATTGTCGTGTAAATTGTCTTTGCACCATTATCATGCCCCCATTCTTCCATTAATGTTAATGCATCTGCAAGCGTATGAAGAACTGATGTTTTACCACCAAATGGCTCACCCACAAGCATGAATCCATGACGTACAATCATCATTTCATAAGTTTGAATTATTTTCAATAGGAAACCATCAACTGTCTGTAAATTTCGTTGCTCGGCAATTGTGCTCACTGCTTTTAACAGCATATCATAATTCGATGTTTGAAAACTTATATCCGGGAATAGATCTGAAATGATGCCTTTAAAAAGTGGAATATCGTGTGCCAAAAATTTCGGTAAATTCACATCAATTATTGAACGTAAAAGTAAAATGATTTCGTCTTCATTTGGATATTTCAATTTAAAATTTTGTGCTGCTGTAAGTACTGTTTTTACCGCTCGCATACCATAATCATAGTGTGATTGCGATGACAGTTGTTCAGAACATAATTTATATGTTGTGACAATTTTAACAGAGAGAATTCGTGCTGCAGCAAAACCTGATGAATAGAGAAATATTTCTCCAATCATTGCATAGTCGGGTACCATCATTGCCACAGTTCGAAAAAGAACTTTTAAATTATCCGGTAACTCAGAGCGACCGGCATAACCTGGATTCATAGTGATACATACATAAACAGCGGGATTTAATTCCAATTCTGTTCCCTCAAAGATAAATGTTTTCATATGCGCGCGAACAGCTTGAATAATGCATAAAATTTGTTGTGCAATGACAGAGAGAACTTCTAATTCAATACGATTGAATTCATCGAAACACGCCCACGCACCGCATGAGGCCAAACCTTTGAAAAATTTTCCCATGTTTTTGTAGTCCAATCCTTCGGAACAATTGAACACAACACATTGTACAGCGATTGCACGCGCAAGATCTTTAGTTGTTTCAGTTTTTCCTGTGCCTGCTGGACCTTCCGGCGCCCCATTCAAGTGCAGCGAATATGCTCCAATAAGAGTGCGATAACACCTACAGTTAATTTAATTCAGATAGATCGTTTAATTCCGACATTGAGACCGATAATTGTTCTTTAAATATATACATTCGCTTTACCTGTCAGTTAATGGAGTGATAACGAGTCTAGGACAATTGCCCAAGTACTCGTAGGCATATGAAACAGTCGCATTTATTATTCTCACCAGAACATCATCCTCCCAATAATATCGTAATTGTGCCAACCATTCAAAGTCGACTTCGCTTGTAATACTCTTGTCGATCAATAGTTTCACCACGTCCTGAGCATGAACATCTATTGTAATAAGTGCATTGAGAGTTGTTCGATTTTGTTTTGTTAGTTTGCCTGCAGTAAATAAAAATATTAATATAATAGTACATATATTTTTTTTTTAGGGATGTGCAGATAAATTAATCAGCTAATACCTTTAACCAAATCAACCATGGCAATCATTTGTGATTTTAAAGTACGATAGAGTGACTCTACTGTCGAGATTGTATGGGTCATAAGACAATTTTGCACCGATGCAGTCCAATAAATTTGCGAGACACAGAGAACAACTTGCCCCGGCCAAATTAATACCCAATTAATTCTCTCGGTCACTTCGTAATCAAAGTAACTCATCGTTATTTCATGTTTAATTGACTTCACCATTTGTTCCTCAACTTGAACAAGCCATCGCTCTACACAACCCCTTGCCGCACTTGTCGAAATAATTTCATGCATCTTTATTTTCTCGCTGTCATCACTAAACATAGAATAAATTTCCAAGTCGGTATTGAATTCAAGTTTTGCTATGCCTTCGAAGCACTTTCGTAAATGCGGTTGTACACGTAATGGATCTTCGGTTTTTGAAAGTATCTCCAACATGTCATCATTACTCAGGAAAAAAAAACGTGGAAAGAATAATCGCTTCTTCTCTAAATAATTGACAACGCCCTCATGAACTTTTTCCATTAATTCATTTGCTTCTTTCATTGACTCGTATAATCCCAATGAACCAGCTGTGTGTTTAACCCGTCCATCACGTCCAACTGATTGCATTGCTCGTCGAAAAGTTGCATTGACATTTTGAAACATTACATTCTCGTCAGGCAATTGAGCGACAATATCTTTACTTGAAAAAATTGGTAACAGATGTATCCATTCCACTTGCACTCTAGTCCACTCATCAATTGTCTTTTGTATTCGTAACAAAAGTTCGTAAAATATTTTTACTTCATTCTCGATAGGTTTAACAAAGGCCGATCCACGCATGGCTTGAATTTTTACAATATGATCTTCAAGAAGTGATTGTATTTCATCCAATTGTGTCAATATTAATACGCCAGAATTTTTGTACACTAGAGTATTAAACTGAACATTGTCCCACTCTTGCATAATTTTCTGAAGCAATTCATGAAGTGCCAATTCTTTCGATGCGCTCACACTTATACTTTCATATCTGTGCAAATCCTTCATCAAATCCATGTTAATAATTTTATTTAATGTTGTACCAGCGTCAGGAGTCAGATCGAAACCCGCAACCTTTGACATTTCATCCCAGTGTCGTTGATCAAGTGCAGGATTGCAGAAGCAACTGGCTAACGGAACATATATCTTAAACCATTTGACATTTTCTAATAATTGAAAGCACAATTTGAGTGGAGCGGGTTGTTGATAAGGATCGGGATCATCGATAGAGCCAGAAAAAGTATACGGATAATTTGTGGCATTTTGCATTTTTATCTTTACCTTGTATGCTTTGGAAATTTTATTAAATTCCGTGTAATGATCCGCTGTACGATTTTCAATTGTCACTGAATTGAGATATTCAAATGGCCCATGAAGCCACACACCGCAATCACGTTGCCATTTGAGTGCTTTATAAATTAAAGTATAATACGGTATTATTTCATTCTTAAGTTCGTCAATTTTTGGAAAAACTGTCAGTGGAAAGCCAAAAAGTTTTTCTTCCATATTAATTTCCTCTTTCTGCTGCTCCATTCGATCCAAGCTTAGTACAAATTGTCGCATGTCCTCGATATATTCACGAATTCGATTGACATCGTCCATATCATTCATAACAATTAGTCTGCAAGTATAGGAAGTAATAAAAAAAATTATATACTATATATTGATAATTTAATTATGTTTATTTAATTGCACGCACCTGGAAAACATGTTTTCCACTTTATTATGCAAGTTCACAATTTTATTTTGCAACTGTTCCTCAAACTCAAATTTCATTTGTTCATACACGGAGCTACATTGTTTGAAGATTGGTTTTATTTTTGACATCCAGTTCACGGTTTCTTTATTCAATTCAATGTCATCAACGCTCAATGTCGTCATATCAATGAAACAAACCATTTTAAATAGCATTGAGTTAATTTTTTGACGCATGTTCTCTGTGAATGTCGTTGTTGCATAAGTGATGAATTCACCTAAATAAGAATTCGAAAGAACAAATTAACAATGATCTATATTTATTTCAGTAGAATACAGAAATATATTATTTTGATTCCCATACCTAACTCAAGCAATTCTTTAGTCGTATTGGGAATATTTAAAACACGCTTCGTTACATCTTCAAATGTCTTACAAAGATTTAGATTAAATTTTCTTTGCTGTTTCACCAATTCTTGAATTATATGTTCTCTAATCATTTGCGCATATTTTCTCAGTTTTATATTGGCATCACCCTGATGAACTTGTCCTATTGTTAAATATTCATTCTCAGGCAAACCATCAATATCTTGAATCAATTGATTGAAATGTCCGACTTTCTCAACACATTCTTCAACGGTTCGGTCACTCTCAACAAATGCTATAATTTCATTTCGCGTTTCTACACTAAAAACCACTCCAAATTTATGACGAATGTCGATAACATACGTATCAAGAGATTCCCACATTCGTTCCAAGATCATGTCCAAATGTTCATGACAATCTTGCATAAACCATTCAGGAATAATCGCTGAAATGAATTCACTGCCAACATTTATGTTGACCCACGACTGCAATGGTGTCAGGAATAATCCAATGCTTGAAATTTTATCCAATAAAACATGAAAGTGTGAAAAAAATTCAGCTTTCATTGGGACAATGCGTAGATCATTGTTTTCACATTTCAATTGCAATTTAAATAGTGGTCTAATCAACCAGTCATCCAATACATTAAGGGTGTGCTCGATGCTAATCATTAAATTTTTCATTATTTGATATGTCATTAATTTCGAGGCGGATTGAAGAAATGTAGGCAATAAATGACTTGGCACATCTGCGATATATCTCTTAGTTGTAACAAGAGAAACAATGTATGTGTAATAACTTCTTTTTATCGTTGATTCTATTTTCTTTATGTCTGCTTCAACAGCTTCAAAGAATCTAAAGCAATATGATATTGAAGATTAATCATTATTCAACAGTACAATTAAATAAGTCGAATAGCAAATTCATATGTACTTGGAGGGCTCTAAATATCCGAGTTGTCGATATTTTTTCGAATCGGAAATGAATTCTGGCAGCAGCAAGTACGATTGTAAAAATATATTCTTGATAAGTTTGTGTGAATGAAAGTATTTCGCATCGAGTCTATAACGATTGTGTATAAATCTCGGACGATGAATTGTCAAACCATCAAATTTAAAATAAGGTTCCTCAAAATCTTTCCAATTAAATTCTGATGATATTATAGACTTTATACTCATGTCGTGCATTTTTTTAAAGAAATCTTGCTTTGTATCATCCATATATGATTGCAATGTTTGGTGATATTTTTTTTGCAATTTTTTCGGTACGAGCTTCTTTATATTGCGTTCCCAACTCTACAAAATAGCTTTTGGATACTTTAAAATTGTTTTTGTCTTTTTTTTTTAAGTCGGTTGATTTACAGAAAGTAATTCCACGGTTGGTTGTTGTTCAGCGAACGACACCATCATCTTGATACACATTTTTTGTGATAAATTGTGATTACACTCGTGTGAAGTATGTGCAACAATATCGTTTTGTTCTCTTGCTTTTGTCCTGACAGCTCTCATTGCCCTCATCTTGTCCATTTCCTCAACTCTAACCTGTTGACACAAATTAAAACGATTTACTTTTTTATATACAATCATCTTCATTACTCGTCGGCTTGTTTCAATAATCTTGAAATGTGGAAACAACAACAGAATTAAATGAATTTTATTTTACGACAACTTATGACCTTTTGGCGCGCGACAGATAGATTATACCTTATCGAGATGGAATTTGCTCAGCAAACTTTTATCATCGATTTCGGTGTCAAATTCATTCATTGATGGCACTGAATCTATATTAAGAATATTATTTTTTGTATATAAAATATTTGTAAACCGTGTAAATTGCGACATTTTGATAAGTTACTCTGTTTTATCGTTCTTTATGAACAAATGAAAGCTTGATAATAAATTTTATTTATCGTTGGTATACGCGTGTGAACGTATTAGCGGCAAATATTTAAAAATCAACCTGCAACAGAAGCCAACGCTCATGCGGTCATCACAAAACTAGTATTCACTATCTATACATGTATATATGTGCGCGTTGAATGTTTGTCAACATGTCAAACTGCTAGATACATATTAGTAATGTTATAAAACATAATTGATTTTGTATCGTCAATAATTCATTTTCATTATTTTGAAACAATTTTGCGAATCGTTTTGAAAAATATAAAATGGAAGGATCTCGAAGCAAAATTGTTGATGTTTCTTGGAAATTTGGTGGTATATAACCTCATTCGGAAATTTGTACTATTGTTCACTCACCTTTTTTTTTTTTCGTTTCTCTTATCAACAATAATGTTTTCAATTTCAGAATTATTTAGTACTTATTGTTTGTTCCAATTTATCTTTATCATAAATAATAATGATTAAATTCATTCGATTCATTGTCATGAACTATTACTGATTTTTCATTCACTCTAACAAGAGTTTGTTTGTTCAATAATTATTTGATTTCGATTTCAATTTTTAGTTACAGCAGCCAGCAGTGAATCGGACAGAATAGGAAAAACATTTCTTCAATTACGACTTTTGCTGGATGATGGTGGGAAATCCACTGATGTATTTACTGAAATGACTCTCAGTCAATTTTATAAATTCTTACATGATTTGGAAAAAGTTAAAAATAGTCTGGATTTATTGGCATAATAAAAGTAAATATTTAAACAAATTGATTTTTATTTCGTTATATCATGTATAAAAGTATTTTATTTCTCTATAAATTGGTATTCAATATAAATATATAATATAATTTTAATTATTCCTCAAGAACTTATTTTTTCATTATGCATAATGTACAAATAACTATTTATATACATATATATATATATGTATTGAAGATGATTGATGATTAATACTTAATTCACAATTACTAATGATACAGTACATAAAAATACAGTTCTATAATCACTCTTTGACTATCACAATTAGTTGTATGTCGGTCGAATATGTTCAATTGTTCCATTATTTTGTAATTATCTCTCCTGAAGTATTCAACACTGGATTAATTGTCATCTGTGATTGACGATGTATCAGAAGTAAATACATCTGAAAATAATGACATAATATTAAAAAACAATTTTTACGATATCATTGTTAAATGTGAAAACATTTATACATATGTAAATTAAATACGTTGTCATTTAATTGATACACTCTATTATTGGACCGCTTTGTTTTCATACTCATAACGATAATGCAATAATCAGACTTTTATGGCTGATTGAATGAACAAAATTAAACACACTTGAAAATAAAACATTCTTTTTCCTGATGACATGCATTTGATTACAAGAAATTAAAGAATATTAATGAGAATAAAGAGGAAAGTGCGACGAACGAACGACGATTACGAAAATTATGAAAACAAAAAATGTTTATTTAGACTTTAATTAATTATTATCTATATATTGTTATATGTATATCTGAAAAAAATTCAATTTACAATTCATGTGATTTCACAATAATTATATATGATACATAACTTATTTCGTTTTCGCGTTCGTCGTGAACTAATGATGATAAAAGCGTCGAGACTCATTGAACGTAAATTGTAAAAGAGGGGATTAAATATTGGAACAAATAATAATGCGTAACAAATAAGTGAAATGAGCGTGTGCCGCTCAACAACAATAATAGAAGCAAAGTTGGAGATGTATAAAAAATATTTTTATAAACGAGGTTAATGGACTGCATTGGTAAGTTGTAGTTTGCGTTTATCGCAAGAGAGCTATATTAATGATTTATCGTAGATGCATGTTTATTTCTTTTTTTTTTGTTTTGTTTTTTTCGTTTTTTACAAAGAAATTGTAAAGCGACACTGTGACGGGACCCGTACCTAATTACTTGACATCGCCAATAGCAAATGCATTTATGTCGATTAAAATTATCTTACACGATTTGTAATACACACTAATCGGTCATAATATATTCATATATACATGCGCGTATATATATTCATTTTAAAAGAGGTCAACGAAGATACAAAATCGATACTGTATTCATAAAAACTTCAATTCATAGCCATTATATTTGCGATAGAAAAATAAAATAAATAAATAAAATAATTGTTTACTTTTCGTGCTATTTCTTTTTTTTTTTAAATAATTTTGGTTTTGTTGGCTATGATTCAAAAGTCACGCATTTGAATATAGAGATGGGAACACACACTTGTTTGGAATAGATTAGTCATATGTAAAACCGGATATTTAATTGCTCGTGAAGGCCTACGCCTGAGATGAGGACTGGGCGTAGCACCGCGCTGATTTATTGGTTCAGCAAGGGATAATGCCGGATTTCGGGTTATTTCATATGATGACGAGGACGAGCCCTGTTGCCTGGTAACATCAGACTCTGCCAACGACTTGCCTAGATCAGCCTTTTCATGTATCATCTCCAAAACTGGTTGAATGGCGCCTAATAATGGACGACGTGATGGTTCACCGGCCCAACATTGTTCCATTAATCTCCAACATTCATCATCAAATGATGGCAAACGTTCTGGCCGAAGTCCTTTCATAAAAATTCATATTTATTTTTACTTTGCCACATTCAAATATCAATATCAATATTGAACAATATTATTTACAAAAATGATGTACCAACCTCTTCTTACGCTCACCCATAATTGTTCCTTATTATGAAAATGTTCAAAGGCATACGGCATTTTTATATGTCCCGCACATATATACCAAAACAATATACCAAAAGCATAAACATCAACGCTACTGTCGTAATGACCAGATAATAATTCTGGCGCCATGTGAACTGGCGTACCAACAACACTGCCAGACATCATTGCTTCGGTAATACAAAATCCCAAATCCGTGAGTTTCGCACGATTTTCAATATCCAATAATACATTCTTCAATTTAATGTCACGATGAACAAGTCCCTGTGAATGTAAATATCGTATTCCTTCCAATACATCAATTGCAATTTGTGTTCTCTCAATCCACAATAATCCACTACGTATACCACAATACAAATCACGACTCATGCGATCTGTAATTAATAAAACAGCAGCGCCAGGTCCACAGCCACCACCATAAGAGTAATCAATAATTGAACCGCGCAATTTGGCGATTCTTTTGTGATCGGGTATTGAACGTGTATAATAAAATTCCATAGCCAAATCATTCCAATGTCGATCATCGGGTGGGACAACTGATTTCACTGCACAAGGACCTGGTGCACCACCCCAACCATCACAAGCAAATACCACACCATATTGACCTCTACCAATTTCTTTACCTTGATGTGGAATACCGAAACGCACCATATCACTCATGGATGTTGATTCAAGCGCCAATTTAGCTAAACGCGGTGCATGTATTTTTCGTATTGCAATTCTCTGCTCTTCAGTTCTCTCCAATTTTCCAGAATAATGATTCTCCAACGATCGCAATGCTGCATGAAATGAATCGTGCGATGTTTTAATTCTATCTCGGAATTGCATTGAAATCGTTCTTGCCGATCGTGCAGCAGAGAGTGAATTTAGTACATCAATGGTAACACGTTGCCTCCAAGTGGCATCTAGAGTTGGTGTTGGCGACCAAGGCAATGGCAATGACTTGAATAGTTGTCGCAAACGTTCTAAAAATGAATGGACCAACGACGGCGATGAATTATGCAATTCAACATTGTAAGCCGCTGATAAAATTTGTTTCAATGCATCGCTTGCAAGGAAATTTGAATCATGATCATAACTCTTTTCTAATTCTAATAGACAGCGTTGCAGTGTACCGACAAACGTTTCACGAAGGCAATTAACAGATGTGACTAATTGTCGCGCAACTTTTTCACTTAAACGACATAGTACAAGCCGTTGAACTTCAGTTGTGGCGGTGCGAACTGTTGCACACCATTCAGGACGTTCTTCATGTTCCGAAACATTGTCTTGATATTGACAGAACTCATTATTACTTGATGATAGATTTTCCTTCATTTCTTGAATAATATTTTGTATTAAATCCGTTAACTCATCTTGATTTTTACTTACAACATTCATTAAATTTGTATAAAGTTCACTTTCTTTTTGTTGTGCATACTGAATACGTCGTGGTGTAATTTGTATTTCACGCGCCATATCAAATGCACTGAGAATAAATTTTCTCAATGCCGTTGTTTGTATATCATTCAATAAATTACTGGCATTCACCAGATAAGTTTGAAGACATCTCTTTGTAAAATGAAACATTCGTTCCATTTTATCACACGACTCGATAAAATCACTGGAACTAACATATTCACCACCAATCAACCAATTTATTTGATCAACTTCATCCGATTTTTCAACACGTAAATATCCCAAATCGCCCAATTGATCCAACCACATGATACCAAGTGAATTAATTTTTTCAAGATTTAAACACTCATCACCGTTCACTAATTCAGCTACACTTCGTACCGATTCTGCCGCTTGACTTTGCAATCGATGCTGCTCCGATTCAGTGAGATCAGCATCGACATTGTCAAATGTGATATCTGCTAATGCCGAAATAAATAGAACCGGATTATACGGATATGTTTCTTTCAATTCGCGCAACTCTTCGATATTCTCATCATTTAATGGATAATCACTGAGCGCATAAAAAAATATCGGTAAAATTCCTAAAGCTCCCTTCGCTAAAATTTTAATGGCTCCGATGTCAGGCACAACAAATATTTGCACTCCATCCTTTAACACAGCTCTATCGAGCTTCACTTCAATAACTGTTGGATAATTAGGATCTTCGTTGTCCGATCGATTGAGAACCTCCACTGGCAAAGTGTTCCATGGTTTATCGTTTGCTTGCACACGATCAACAACTTCGTATTCAAGGCCAAGTGTCAGACTCACATGATTTTTTTGTCCATGGCTAAATTTAATCCATCGCCAAAAGCTATTATTGGTTACGGGCAATATATCTGTTGCCAAAAGCCGATTTACAAGTATTGCTTTTGATTTGCAATCCTGGCCAGACACGATGATAGCGGGATTGTTATCAAGGATATGGGTGAGATGATCAAGTGTCACGGATGGTAGCAATTGATTGATAATATCCTCTGAAATGAAAAAATATTCCATTCAACTTGAACAAATCAATTTTTTCTTTTACATAAATTAAATATTGATATTGTAATGAAGAAATAGACACCTTCTGGAAAGAAGTTTTCGTGATTAATAACTTCTAACGTTCGTTGTGTCTCTTTGAAGATATTTCGGAGTTGATTCCGATTACGCTGATACCGTCGGAATTCTTGTGACAATTTGCTTACCATTTTAATGATACAATCTCCGTTTTTTTTGCAGCTACACCACTTTTATAATTCATCACCTATAGACAAATTAATAATTGTATGCATAATTATTCCCGGTCAATCATTAATTGGTGTAAACATTCATATAATATAGTGTGACAGTTGAGAGTAAAAGAAAATTGATTGATTGGTATTGAAATGTGATTTGTGACACGTATTCCAAATGAATTTGTACATTTTTCACTATTGCATTTAATATTACAGATTCAATCATGAATTATCAAATGGTAACACAACACTTTGTTTCACCAATCAAATATATAATAGACAAACAATGAAATTTTATATATCGAATAATGATAAACAATTATTATTAATTTATATTTTTCATGATAAAAATTAAAATGATGAATTGAACGTTAGAATTGAATTGTGTTTACCAACAAAATATAACTTTTTTTTTTACAATGCTTCATTCTATACCCAATAACCCGGTGACATAATGAGCAAATTATTAATTATTTCATTCCCAATGACAGCTATCACCATGTATCCATAGGAACTTTTAATGCACTAATTGAAATATTGATTGATTTTATATGGCTTTTTTCTTGTTAAATTCAACAAAATAATTCATTATTCATTATTACTTATTAAATATATACACGATCAAGTACTTGGTGCAAATTAATAATGTATAACCTTGTATCAAACGCCTCAAACTTGATGTATCCCAAAATACAATATCATTTTCTCCTTTATTTTTTTTTTCTTCGTCTTGCCAATTGTTCTCGCGGTTGTCGCGCGCGTTTTACTGTATGTCTATGTGTATATTTGTGCTGATATTGCGAGAGACGTCTCGCGAGAGAGTCGTCCCTTGTGTTTTATGCACAATGTTTACATATGTACATATATAACATTTGTTTGGTAGTTCGAAATATCACTACCAGGGGGCGGATGGTAGTTTTTTTTTTTTTCCCCATCAATGGTTGTAGTGATGATGACGCCAATGCCATTCTCAGGGCTCTCAAACAACTCACAGTGGACAGTGACGGACTATTTGCTTGTGGGTATATAATATATTATCAAGCAAGGAAAGTTAACTGAATATCATTTTGCAGTTATTCACGCCCCGCATTGTGGAACATGCGACATTGTAATTGTTTCCGAACTCTTATCGATCATTGGCCTCCATGGGTCATAAGTGAGAATGGAGAAAGCATAAATTAAACTGCTGTGAATTTGTTTGACAATGAGAACATCCTTGGATATTTTCTACTACTATCGTATTACAGCTTGAAGTCGATTGATAGAGTGAAGTCAATGAAATATTTGTATTGAACATTGTCTGACTTACACTGAAGTAATTGGGAATATTTAAGATAGAAATAAAAGATAGACTAAACGTATGAAGTAAAATACTTTTAATGTCTTAATTGTTTAAAAATGATGTGTCTGAGACCTGCGAGAAGAAAACACAATCCTCCAGTGACACTTGGAGGCCACTGCAATTGATATTAATTCGTTTGTATTTCTTATTAACCCAGTGAGAGACGCTGTTGGAGGTGCACATGCTGTACATCGATTGTTCCTGACAATCGAGAGGGTGAGCTTAAGAACTGCAGAAAAAATCATTGTCGTTTCGTTCTGTTTTGTTAGTTTTTTTTTTTTTCTTTTATTTATTTAATAATATATTATGTTCACAGACAAATGTGAAATGGGTAGTTGGTGGCAGTGTGCCGCATGCCTGAGAGCACAAGAAGAAGACATCTGTGAATTACAGCTCAACCATTGCAATCTCTATGATGTACCACCAGATGTGTTCATTTATGAGAGGACACTGGAGAAACTGTATCTTGATGCCAATAGGGTAAAATATATGCAACAAATAAATCGAATTGTGATTTTTTTATATGAATTTAAAATAAAAAATACAAAATTTTACTTCATTTTTTTTTTTATACAGATAAAAGATTTGCCAAGACCTCTATTTCAATGTCACGAGCTGCGAGTGCTTTCACTAAGTGACAATGAAATTACAACACTTCCTCCCGCCATAGCTTCACTGATAAATCTAGAGAATTTGGACCTGAGCAAGAATAGTAAGTAAAAAAAACAAATTATTTATCATGAATAACAAGACAATAAATTTTATGTGCAAACATTATTTAATGTTTCAGGCATAAAGGAACTTCCAGATAACATTAAAGAGTGTAAAAATCTGAGTTCAATAGATTTGAGTGTAAATCCTTTTGAGCGTTTTCCCGAGGCGATAACATATATAACGGGATTGCGTGAGTTATATATAAATGATGCATATATCGAATATTTGCCGGCGAATTTTGGTCGATTATCAGCACTACGGACACTTGAATTGCGTGAAAATAATATGATGATATTGCCGAAGAGCATGAGTCGATTGGTGAATCTTCAAAGGCTTGACATTGGTAATAATGATTTTACCGAATTGCCTGAAGTAGTTGGTGACTTAACAAATCTAACCGAATTATGGATTGATGGTAATGACATACGTCGTATACCACCAAATATTGAGCAATTGTATCGACTCAATCATTTTGATTGTACAATGAACGCAGTTGATACAATACCACCTGAAATACAAGGATGGCGTGACATATCAATTATGAATTATTCATCAAATGAAATTTTACAATTACCCGATACATTATGCTATCTTCGCACAATAGTAACACTCAAAATTGACGATAATCAATTAAATTCACTGCCAGATGATATTGGACAGATGTCAAATTTGGAGGAACTTATAGTGACTAAAAATTTTTTGGAATATTTGCCGTCGTCAATTGGTCTATTACGCAAATTGCATTGTTTAAATGCTGACAATAATTATTTACGTTCATTACCGCCAGAAATTGGTAGTTGTAGTGCACTTTCATTACTATCATTACGTTCAAATAATATTACTGGTGTACCACCGGAACTAGGCCACCTATCATCATTACGTGTTTTAAATCTCGTAAATAATTGCATACAATTTCTACCAGTCTCTATGCTCAATCTCACAAATTTAAAGGCACTCTGGCTTAGTGACAATCAGAGTCAACCGCTTGTGCCTCTTCAACAGGAATTTAATCACGATGAGGATATGATGGTGCTCAGCTGTTTTATGCTACCTCAAAAGCAGCGCAAAGAGCTTGAACGTGAGTTTATATTTTATTTTTAATATTAAACATTAAATTGTTTGTATTACTATCAATAAGTAAAACACATTTGTACATGCTGCTATAGTCAATAATGAGGTGGAGGATGAGGAATGAAATGGTAAAAGTACCTTTGAAAAAGTAAAAATAAAAATATCTAATTATAAATAGTTAATATATTGAATTTGAATGTCATCGACAGAAATGGAGCAAGCGGTGGGACCAATAACCGGTTCAATTGTCGGGACTGGTAAAAAAATATGTTTTGCAGCTGAAGTGGAAACCGAGGTCCCTAGACAACTTCATCGCGCACCTACCCCATATCCCAAAGAGCTTCGTAACCTCGCCCGTCACGCACGCAACCTTCATCATCAATCCGTACACGATCAAAGAGTGAGTGGGCGGAGTTCATTGAGAAAAATTCTATAAACAATTAAGCAAATAAACTAACAGCTAATAATTGTTCTCCAGGTTCATTTAGACCGAGAGAATATGATTAAAGAAGCAGTTGTAGCAAAAGCAACGCCAATGCTTAACAGTTCAATCATGAATAATTGTCAATTACAAACTCCAATCCATCAGGTAATTACAAATAGTGAATTGGCAAAACTTTAAATATTTTTTTTTTTTTTGAAATTTACCATGTTTGATATTTTCAGAAGTCCTACATATCACTCACTGTTGATCCAGACAACTCTTACAATAATTTAATACCCCCAGTTGAAAATTCCGATCGAATAACTCATTCTGAAGAGTCGACGCAACCAGTACTGGCACAAGAAAAATCCCTAGAGATTCGTGAAGCCAAATGTATACGAAATCCCACATCAGAAAGTATTTCGAAACCCCCAACGATCGCAGACTATGTGAGTTCTACCTGGAAACCTGAAGAATATTCAAGAACAAATACCGCGAAGATTGTCGAGTCGGAAAAGCTTGCGGAGCCATATAGAAATGGAAATGAAACCAATGGCATTGAGACACCGAGTAAAGGGATTGAAATACCATTAGTACCACCACCATATCATATCGCCGCTGCATATTCGAAAAAAGCTGCTCTCTTCCAACAATTAAATCGTTCAAATAATGAAGAAATGTCCTCATACAATACTGACAATCATCTAACAAATAATTCAATAAACGAATCGCAATCACGATCAAAACAAAATAATAATGACGTTGTTGATGGTAATAAACTCATGGAGATATCATCACGTACGTCAATCGATGAGGGCAATAAAAATTTTGTTTTTAAAGAGGATAAACCAAGTAGAATACCAATAATGAAGGGGAAAATTTTTGAAGGATCAATTTCAGATAATGATACTATTTCTATGAATGATAAAAATATTTATGTCAGCGAAGAAGATTACGAGATGTATCATGGGAGAAATATTAGTGGTATGAATACGCCAACTTCACCGATTACCGGACGCAAATATCGGAGTCCACTGTCATCAGCGCATAATCAATTGCGACACTCAGACAGAGCACGAACAATGAATGGGAATTTGATAACAGATGATGAACAAACTGATATTAGTTGTATAAATACAATTGCAACGCCACTTGATAATTCATTGGAAGCTCAAAATGAGCGAAGTTCCGGTCGCAGCACCCCCACGTCTATGAATATTGATTCGTCTTTTGATGCAAATGAATCGGACAATTCAAGAAATAAACCGAGATTGAAATGGATGTTTGGACCACACAGGAATGTCAATGTAGTGAGTATAATTATTTTATTAACTGACTTACATGTAAATGTAATTCAAATTATTTGTTGTATTTATTACAATATCAGATACCGGTTCGAGTGAGGAAAAATCCTGGACTTGGTTTTAGTATTGCTGGTGGTATTGCAGGCAATGAAACAGTGAGTGTTAATTGCATTGAGATGTAGTGCTTGATTAATTTAATGATTTCTTTCGTGAATTTTGAGAGTACTTATCTCAATTGATTTCAATTATTTTTTTGTAGGGAATTATTGTAACAAAAGTGAATCCAGATGGACCAGCGCAGGGAACTCTTCGTCCGGGTGATAAAATTCTCGAGGTGGATGGCATGGACTTTTCCAAAGCAGATCATGATAGTGCAGTGGCAATTCTACGATCAACCGGAGCAATTGTGTCGATGATGATCAGTAGACATCAATGATAGGACGTCGGAAAAAATGAAAACCAAGAGGATTTATTATGGGATCTATGGTGGACAGTGATCGATCCCCAAATCAGGTTTATTCAAGCATTTTCCACTTTTTTCCTATATATCTAGACTGATTTTTAGTATTTTCTACTGTGAAAAAATATCACCGATGGTTTATCAAAAGAATTTCTTCATTAACATTTATTCCTGATAAAGCTGGAAGAAAAAACAATAACATTATCAACATTTTTTTGCGTAAATACTTTAAATATTGTATTTTACACTGGAGTCATTACACGAACGTATCTTTTATATTAAAAGAAAAACAAAAATTAAACGAGACAATTCCTCGGGATAATTTGATTTTTCTCGTAGTTTTTGTACTTGGTAAATAAGTCGCCTGTATAAAGAAAATAAACTAGCACTCACGCACATTTTAGATTGTACACGTATACACAGGCATACTTGCACTCAACTAAATACACATCTCTATTTTCTCGATTGAATATTCTTAGAATATCTTGAATAACGTGGGTGATTCTGTTCGTTTTTTTTTCTTTAGAATTTTCACACAATTCTCCTTTCCCTTTGGTCCACAGTTGACATTTGTGCCAGAGACGAAAGAGTAATTAGGAGAATTATTGAAAAGCAATTGATATTTATTAACAGATATAATCTGCATTTTCGATGATGACAAAAAACAAATTATTATATTATATATGAGTATATATATATGAAAATTTATATTGGATAGTTATATGGTGGGTGATTTCAAAACTGCAAGTAGTAAAAAAAGCGAGTGAGAAAGGATGAGGTGAAGGAATAGAGCAAACTAAAAAAAATATTCTTCTATGTGCCGTACTTGACTATACATATGAATAATGAATGCTATTATACGTGTTATTGCACAGTTATCGACAATTTGGATGTTTCTATGCCTATAAATTAATTTTGAAATAACGCACAGAACACAGTCATTAAATGAACTGTGCCTTTCTTCATCTTCTTCGTTGCAAAATGTTTAAAGTTAATATTTTGTATTTAATCTGTTGCTGTATATAAACAGATGCGATTTATTTAAAATGAAGAATCATATGAGGAAAGATAAATACTTGCCAATATAAAATCACATCATGTACTGTTTTTTTCATTTATATATATTAGTGAATAATTTAATTTTTTTTTTGTATGTTTTTGTTTTGCTAATTTTTTTCAATTCTTCTACGGCA
Source organism: Galerucella tenella (assembly GCA_910591685.1). NCBI lineage: Eukaryota > Metazoa > Arthropoda > Insecta > Coleoptera > Chrysomelidae > Galerucella > Galerucella tenella. The sequence goes on from CAJUYH010001880.1 coordinate 103,052, forward strand.
CTTCATCATTTCAAGTTGTATCCGTACTATGTATGTCTCCTGTGGTGTAGTCCAATTGAGAATTAATTAGATGAAAATCCTTTACACAACTCGTACCTTAAACAGAAAAGCGTCACTGTTTTAAAACAAGAAGAAAAATAAATAAAAAAACTAATAAGGGGAAACAGATTTCCACAAAGTGACCAAAAACTATAAGACTAAACTTTAAAAGCAAAAGAAAAAACTGAATATAAAACACATTAGTGAACATCAACAATCAATAATAAAAAATTGTTGAACTTTTTTTTTTGTTAATTACTCTGAATATAGTCACAAATGATGACGTTAATTGATAGAAAACATTCTATGATAATAACAAAAATTTTCCAATTATTTTCAAGTAAACGCGTGCATTTAGGTTTATAATAACTTTCCGGTGATAAAATAGAATTTAAGTAGATTTTCAAAATGCTTATTTTAACAAACATAATTTTACGTTATACATTTGAATGAAAATTACAATAATACAAAAATATATAAAAATAATCGATATTCAAATCCTGCGTGAAAACTTATGAGGGATAAGGATCAATCGTCATTAATAACATCAATAATATTATTAATAAAACTAATAATAATAATAATAATAATAATAATAATGTTACAAACCGTTGGGAATTTTTATCCACCAGCTATTTGACGCTGTAATTGGACATTATATATATTTGTGTGTGTTGCATAGCAATAAATAACTGATAAGTAATAAAAATGAATATGAAGAAAAAGCGAAATGCTGCCATATATAGTCACTATAGACATGTGAGTTCTATTATTTTGCTTCTCTCTTGTCTTCTGTTATGGCCAGCACACGCACGCATCCCGTGAAATTTTTCCTATACAGTGCAGCCCATTCATTAAAATGAGAAAGAGTATATAAATGAAATTAATAAAACTAATAAAAATAAAGAGAAATAAGGCATTTAATTGTTCAATAATATGTAGAGATGACTAGTCATGGACTTGTCGCTCCTGGTGATTTGACTGTATGTCAACAACATTATATATATATAATGTGAGTGTGTGTGTGCCCGTGTGTGTGCGTATGTGCGTACGTATATCTACATATGAATATATATTTATTATATATAGTCTTTAAAACGGGACAAGCAATGTCCAATTTATGTTTGGCATCTCGTTACATATAGCTGTTGACATACTATATAGTTGATTGTAGTGAATCATTAGTACATGAATTTTTCCGAATTAAAGATGTATTCAGATAAGAGATAAACAATGTGGAGATGAAGGAGTGAATAATAATGTATAACTAACAGAAAATTTTCTGTATATATTTAAAAAAAAAATCAAGTGTGTGAGAAAAATTTTCACAATTCAATACCTCTTCTATTTCAAACTAAACAGACTGACTATGTTTTTTGGATGATTTATATCTAGATAGTTGAAACCGTGTTAGAGTTTACTATACGCTAAAGTATAAAGTAATAATGAATTACATTCGAAAGACAAAAAAAATAAATCATTAGTTGATTAGTGAAGTGGAAGCCGACGCGCAGGCACAAATGTATGGATGTAAATAAAAACAAAAATATTAAACAGGAAAAAATACACTGATATATCCTTGAATATAAAAATATTGTATGTGTGCAGGATTAAAAAACAAAAAGTAAAACCACATCCATCTATTATTCTTTCATTATTTTCATGTTGATATATATAATATATAAATTTATCTTTTTAATTAAGTAGTTCTATTTAGATGAGCAATAAGGTGGGGTTTTCAATATAATATCGCCAGCAATTCGAAAATTTAGCCATTGTCACACCATCAATCACTCGATGATCCGCTGACCAACTGATAGAAATAATATTTGCAGCAATGACATTATTTCCATCATTATCAAATCGTGGAAGTCTTTGTATTTTACCCAAAGCGCCAATAACAATTTGAGGCGGAAGGATTACAGGTTTTGTATATGTTCCACCGACCTAAAAATGATACCAAATATTAATTCAATCAACACTCATTCATGGTTTTACCGTTTAACATTAGCTTAAATGCTGATTAATATTTTTCCAATTTACCCCTCCAATATTTGACAGAGTGAATGTGCCACCGACAAGATCAGCCAATGGAAATGACGCGGTAAGCCCATGTTGTTGCAATCGATTTAACTCTTTGGCAATCTGGCTTACGCTTAGAATTTGTACATCTTTGATATTTGGCACAACTAATCCATCAGACGTGTCCATTGCCACACTGATATTGTGTCGTTTAATGATCCTCAGCGATTGTGTCGTATCATCAAGCCACGAGTTCAATCTTGGATATTCCGACAAAGCCTTTGATGCAGCTTTAATGAAGAAGGGCATGAAAGACAGTGCAATGCCTTGGGCTTTTAAAAAATCTTTTGTTCCGTTACGAAGCTCCAATAGTTTTGTCACATCACACTCATCACTGTAAACGAAGTGTGGAATACTCTGCCAAAGAGTAAAATAAAACAAATTAATTGAATATTTTTATTTATTTCAGTTCAATTGAATTATTTATGTATGATGGCGAAATATTATTTACAAGCGAGTGTGTCATTGTTTTCCACATTGTTTTTTCATATCCTTTCAATGTTACGATTTCTTCAAGATTATTTTGATTCCCGCCATTATCCATCTCATTCGTCAATGAATCTTTTTTTACATTTAATTTGCCTTTTTGATCGTCCAAAAAAGCCAAAACATCTTCTTTGAGGACTCGACCATTTTTACCAGTTGCCAAAATGTTTTTTAAATTAATATTGTTTTCAGTTGCAATTCTTCGCACGGCTGGTGTTGCCATAACTTTCGCTGCACTGTCTTCAATCCTCGGAGAATTATTCTCATGATATTCTTCACCAGAGTCTTCCGAAATTTTAATTTCCGTATTTTTTTTATTATTATCAACTGTGGAATTGTCAATATCGTCTTCAAGTTCAATATCTACTAGAGGATTTCCTACAAGTGCTAAATCGTCAATTTGATAGTGGAGCTTCTTAATTATTCCATCATAACGACTTGTTATTGTCACTGATGCTTTATCACTTTGAACTTCACAAATATTGTCAAATTGTGCAACTCTATCGCCTGCTTTGATAAACCTATTTAAATTAAATCCCGAAAACACCAAAATTGGAAATAGTAAAAACAATAAAAGTAGCAAATTATATCAATTATTTTCATATCAAACATTGAAAAATCCTCACCATTCTTTGAGAGTAACTTCACGTATTCCTTCACCAATATCCGACAATTTAAATGGAATCACTGAACCATATCTCATAGAACTGAAAGAAAATAATCGTATGCCGTTTCCCTATTAGTGATAAATGTAATCAGTTTCGTGGACGAACAAAAATAATAATATTAAGCGTGTAAACATACTAATTATAGTTACCAATCGCACAATTGACGACAGTCTCATTGTGGAAGCCATATGTCACTTCAATTGCCGCGAGTAATAATAAGAAGAGAGACTCTTTTTGAAATTCGATTATGGCATATGCCCTTCTTCCATCCTCACAGTCAACGTTAAAACTGTATTACTCGTAAATTATTCATATGTTTTAACATACTGGTATATTATTAAATCTTTCGCAATACCATTCAGAGTCAATAGCACTGATAACACGCATCGTGTGTCAGTGTTGAAAGTCGCTCGACATTACAGTATATGTATATTTTCTTTCCTTTTTTTACTCGAGTTTGTGATAAGAACTCCCGATCGATGTGTAGACATTTTATGCCATTGTATATTCTTCGTTGAATAATTTTTGAATAACGAACGTCCACTCTGCAATTATATAAGTAGAAAATGTATCGCTATTTTTGTGAACGTAAAGATTGGACCCCGATGAAAAATTGATTATTATGGACGATTGTGTTCAGGAAGGAAAGAGAAATATATACACATAATCAATTATATGATTTAAGTGGACTTAATTGAATTATACGAAATGTTTCTTGGTCATATAATATTTTTTTTTTCTCTTTTTATTCTGAACCACCAATATAATTCATTCACATAATGGCTCATCAAATTCCTTACACACTTTCAATATATTATCCAACTATTAGTCAATATTTGGATATATGAAAACATATTCAATATTATTATTAGTTTTTTATATAATAAACTGATGATGATAAATAATTATATTTGTCAAACGTAATAGTTACTAACGTATGTAAATGTATCGTGCATGACATTTGGAATATCTTGATATAAAGTTATATATATTATTACTTAACTATTTCATTTCTTTTTTTTTTCCTTTTGTAAACTCCCAATTATCAGTACGAAATCTTCAAAAAATATCTGAGAACAAATTATATTCTTTTTTTGATATATATAGTGATAATATGTGGGTGTTTTTTTCTCTGTTCAATAATTGGTATACAATGTCTTTGACTAACAACTATACAAATTCATTTTTGTGGTTTGTTTTACTTTTTTCTCTTCCCTCGGTTAATGTTATTTTTAAATTCCTTTTTTATGAAGCACGAACGAACATGCAACGATATGAAAACGTATATATAATCTCCAATCAATCTAAGAACATTTAACTCAACACATACTCCCTCTAATACATTATACAATTGATAAATTTATTATAATTAAACATTTTTAACGACATCAATGTGCAAATTTGTTCCTTCAACTCCAACATTTACTATACAAATATAGGCCTTGGGCAATATCTATCGACTCCGTGAGTTTATAATAGTAATAATAATAATGACTATTTATAATTTTTTTTTATTTCTTCACAAATTTCGTCTTCTTTTCATTTCCTCTTTTTTTTTCCATTGATATAGCGAGACAAAGTGAATCACGTGGAATAATTATATGCATCTAAAAACCATTTAGGTCGTGCGCAAATGCAGTCTGTGTTTGAATATTTAATTTTTTTATCTTATAAATTTACCTGTGTGTTAATTAATTGCACGCTCATACTACGAATCATATACAATAATGATCAACGGTAATATTAATTATAAAACGACAACAATGACATATAATTTGGTGAACCGTACACCATTGAATATCCATGAATTACCATCGTCATAATGATTTTTTTTAACACACACCATCTACAAACTCTAAAAATGCACAGCCCCCTCATTCATTTGTAAATTTTTTCTAATCAATTTATTCATAACATCGACAGTTTTGCAATTAATTTGTTAATTAATTGAATAATTTATATCGTAAAGTTTTCAGGCCTTCAAGTATACATCATACGTTTCAATATACTTATTATATACTTGATATATTCTTCACTCTGATAACCATAATAACGCTCAATGTCACTCTGAACATCGACTCATATACGTATATAATTCACTAAACTACTTCAATCCATCTTCACTCCATCTTTGTACACTTGAGATAATAATATCCTTAAAGTCTTTTGTTGTTAATGGTGCTTTTGTTATTATTATTATTCTCTCTATTTTTTTCTACAATTGGGCAATTTGTTCATTGTCATTTGCTTTACTTGACGTATTGGATGCAATAGAAATTTCCGTAACACCTACAGACGTTTGTACAACCGCGCATAGAGCACTCTGAAGTGGTACATGTTCACTGGTATCACAGCCTGCGTCTGTAAATTCAAATATGAATATTATCAAGTGGATATTATCAATACGAATTAACATTTATCTATCCCAATCCCAATATCATCTTCCAATAACATTTTCAAAATAAGTCACACCAGAATATAAATAAAATCCTATTGGAAATTAATAAATATGTCAACGTACTGAAGAGAAAATTTGTATGACATAAAACGTACATGTACATTAATTCAAAGAAAGCTCTTTCATAATATTTCGGACGTGTCTATCTCAATATCGCGATCGATAATTCGTAAGACTAAGGAACAAGAAACGTCACGTAATACACGCAAGGCAGTAGTATACCAATAACCACTTCTAATTTTCAAGCACGCGATCGTCCCATAGCCTACTAAAGTGCACATCAATTACATGTCACCTTCGTTTTCAGAAGGAATTAATCTTAAAGTGCCCCTGAACAATCAAGTACCCATATGATCACGATGATAAAAAAACAAAGTGTGTACATTAGGGTGGTTCGAAAAAAATTGTTATTTTTTTTTTGTTCTTGCCCCCTCAAATTTTTCTATATGATGTAAAGAAGTATCCTTACAACAATTGAACATTATAGCTCAACTCTAAGAGGTTGCCATTTTTGCTTTAGTTTCTCATTTGATTCACATGGGAAAATTTTCATTATTATACAAATTAACGTTACATGTAATCAACTCAATTTTTTCCAAATAATCATAATATATTCTCAAAGCGGAGTCTTTAAACTTTCCAAAACTGTATAATAATGTATTATTATCACAATTAGTGATAGTGATAGAGTTGATTACATATAATATCAATTTTAATAAAAATCAAAATTTTCCCTCTTCTTAACCAAATTTGAAAATAAAAAAAAGAGTAGGATTTTTTTTTTTACGTCACATAGAAAGATTTGCGAGGGTAAGTAGAAAAAAATGAAAATAAAAATGTTATTTTACGCCACCCTAATGTACATGCAATAAATATGTATAAGTATTATATAAAGCGATACATACACTTGCTAACTGATGTTCCAACGCTGCTCCCCTGTTTCTTAAATGTTGTACTACCCATTGTTACCTTTCCCCGTTTATTTTTATCCGGCTGGAAGACAATGATATAAACTTTGGGCGAATATAAACACACAAGTGTTACCGATGCGCTCAAACTTATTGCCACACACAGTGTAGTAATTTGTATTTCATGTGCATTACCAGTTCCAAAATAAATTGGCACAAATGCCAACCAAATAATGCATGTTGTGTACATTGTAAATCCAATGAATTTACTTTCATTAAAATTTTCCGGTATTTTACGTGTTTTCACCGCATAAATAGTTGATACAACAATAAGAGTGGCATTGTATAATTGTGAAAAGAGAAAGCTCATGTCTTGGATGTTACACTTTAATATTACTTGACGACGATCAGGGTAATAATAACGTGTTCCCGGTGGCTCAACAATCATCCACACAAGTGTTAAAACAACTTGACATGCAATTAGTGCAGCGGCTATGCACACTTGAGAGGTTGGACTTATATATTTTGGACGTACAGCTGATCTTGACGCGGAGTCAAATATTCTTGCAATTCTACAAACATTTAAACAATTATTTATGATAATTCACGAAATAACTATTGTATGTGATTTGATGATATATATTCTTTTACCTATTTGTTTTTGTGAGAAGTGCACCGTAAACAGTGCTAAAGCTAACGCCAACGCCAAATCTTTGAAGTACACAAGTGATTGTGGTGGGTTGAACAAGAAGAATAAATGTATTGAGGTAGCAAAATAATACACCGGCCAATAGAATAATTGTGAGCTCGCGGCCTGATGCGCGGACAACGGGGGTGTCACGATGTTGAAACATCAGTCCAGCAACGCCTAAAGTTGCAGCAATACCAAGACATGAAATAATTGCGGGAGCAATTGCAAATGCACTGCTCCAATGGATATGTTTTACTGGCAATGCATAACAACCACGTTTGTCTGGATGCGGCCACCAGCCAGGACCGCAATCCTTGCATGTATTCTCATCGTAAACATACTCGTATTCTTCACAACGATCGCATACCCAGCAACAGGTATCACCCTGTTGCTTGCGAATCATTCCTGGCTCGCAGGGCAGTGAACAAGCTGAAATTGGTATATCTTTCGTTCCTTTTGCCCAGATTAAATCGTCGGTCTTCAAGTCCAAACGATTGTACCATTTGCCAACGACCTAGAAATTAAACGGTATTAAAATAAAATTATACAGTAATTGTGTATAAAAAAGAAAATTGTTTAGAATTTTTGAATAATTAAATTGCTTACTCGATAATAATATCCATTGCTTTCATTCTGATGTGTCTTACGAAAATTGAGAATTTCATATCTCGCAAGACCATCGCCATGTTCATCAAACATCACTGCACTTCCCGCGGCATCTATAACAAAATATCGCAAAAATAAAATTAGTTGTTATATTATTAATAGTGTAGTAGTGTAGACTAATATCTGTCAGAACGTCGATTGATCTTATGGTCTCTGTGTTTTCATCTCGCCTTTTCTTTATCGTCAAAAAGGTAATTGCCAATATACACGACGACGAGAAGTGTAAATTATGCCACGAGCATCTCGCGTTTGGATTTATTTTGGGACAACGAGGTGACCTCCAATTGTATATAACTTGGGATTAAAGCATGAGATTGGGTTGATATTCACTCGGAAATTGTATTGCACCTAAAAGACAAATCGATTTTGGCCCGTGTCCAATGATAAATAGCCTTTCACCTTATCCCATTTTTTTTTTCATCCCCCACTTCTTTTTCTTCCATTTATATATATTTCTTTCGCCTCCTCTATTCTGTTACTATCTTTCATCAACTAAATAATAATCGTGACATTCATATTATAACAAAAAATGTACGCTTTATATTTGCATAAAAATAAATAAAATGCTTCAAGAAAATGTAGAAAGGATATGGGATTGATATTTGTATTCGAGTCACGATCGAGGGCATGTATATGGGATATTTCAGGGGATTTTCCTTGACGACCACCCAATCTTGTCCTATGCGTATTTATTTATATTTATATAATTTTTTTTTTTTTTCCCCATTCCTCATTTCTAGACGTTGATCCTTCTCTGGAATAAATATTCACATATATATATCCGCCTAAAATTTTGCATGCTTTCACCATAATCTATTCTTTTTTTATTGGCATTTATAGAAAAAGCGAATAATAAACGTTTCAAATCGGGGGAAGGAGATATAAAAACCGGTGCTTTGGGATCGATAGCCTCTTTGGATATTGACGAGCAATGAGTGTGAGTGTGATAGAGGATCAGACGCGACATGGAGAAAGAGAGAAAAGCGATTTCTGTGTGCATGCTACTGCTCTATCGAAGGGCCGCCGTCGACCGAATAGAGAAACGCTACTAAGCGCCAGCGGCATTTCATACATATATATTTATATACATATACATCACACTATTGGTGAATATATATATATATATATCCGTTCGCACACTCTTCAGTGCGCCCGTCATCTGCTTTTCAATTCCTCCCATTTTTTAATATTCTGCCGCTATATTTTTCTTTTTTTAGAAGCGTATCGACAAAACACTCTTCAATTTTTTTTTTCCCCTTCGATTTTGTTTTTTTTTTTCGTTTTTCATCCTCATACGCCACTGAAATTATTAACTGGCGCTGTTATTGATTGAATTTTGAATGGACTCCATGAATTTAATTCATAAAGACAAATTATATATGTTCAATGAAGAAGAAGAAAAAATATAGTAGAAAAATTAAAAAATAAATGAAAAAAATTACAATTAAAACAACAATGTAGTGGAATGATAGGGAGGAGAAAAAAAAATTAACAGATAACAATGGATAAAGTATGAATGAAGGGCGGAAGTTCGTTAATATCGAATATAATAATCGACACCCTATTGAATCCCGTCGTCATCTTCCCCTTTCGCACACTTCACCGTCCATTATCCTTTTATTCGTCTCACCTGTGAACGACACGTTGAGTAGATACTCCTTATAGAAGGCACCCTTATCATAATCGATCATCGCTTGACAAAGAGATTCACTTTTGCAAACATCCATCTGGAGATTGTGAAGTGCCAATGCAAAAGCATATACTGCGTCTACAACAAACTGAACTTTGGACTCTTGTTCATAACCACTCGCTGCACTGAGTTTTAATTTTGGTGAGCACACATTAGTACTCTTATTTGTAACCGATGGATAATTTTGCCTCAATACACAATCAAATACTTCCTCCCAATATTCAGTGAACCATGGATTTCTTTTATTTGTTTCCGGTGTCATGGATGCCATATAATCATCAAAGTCCGGAATATTTTCCGATTGTAATTCCACTGTTATTGCACCCTCTGCTTCATCTTCAAGGCCTTCAACGAGTTTATTTTGTCGGCCCCATCCATCGCTGGCTATCCATTGAAATGGCTGGCTAAGATTGGAACGTCTTGCAGCCTCCAAAATTCTTCTTGCATCTTCAGCCCGCGTAAATAACACTACTGCGCGGGCATTAGATTTTTTGCCAAGTTTTTGAATAATACTATCGAAAACCTTGTCATCAGCTGCACTTGGTACTTTTTCAGCTGCTGCTATACAAACATTTCGTTCCGTCGCTTCACGAGTGAATACCTAAAAAAAGAAAAAAAAAAAGAGAAAGAGAGAAGAAAAAAATGACAATGGCATATGTAAATGTATCATATTTTATAAAGTGAAATAAACAAAAATAAAATAAAAAATGTAACAGTGAATTATGAATTGTTCTGACCTCAATTCCATACTCTCCATAAGAGCCTTCTGAATAAACGGTCGAAACATACGACCAATTAGCGCTCTTCACTACATCAACAAGAGCAATAGATTGAAATGTATCCGGCGGCACTGTTCTAGCAAAATAATCGAATCGCGTTTTATCACTGAGTGCCTTTGCTGTCGATGCAGGTGATATTTGTGGAATGCGAAATAGCCTCAGTAGATTGGCCACCTGGTAAATGATAGATAAATCAATGAAAATCAAATATAAAATATAAATTTGGAATAATAAATGAAATGAAATGGAATAAAATGATTTGTATAAAAATTGCGACCTTGAGAATTTTACCCGTTCACCCATATCGTATATTCAATCACTACCTCTTCCAACCCCATTGAACATCTCTTGTTTTTTTTTCCTCCCTCACATGCCAAAACCACTTTCTCTATTCCGCTTTGGATTTAAGCCAATTTCAATATATAATCTCGCGAATTTTCATATACATATGTACAATATGTACACATACGAACGAAAAGTTTTTTTATCAATTGTACAAACATACACGGACGGACAACGACAACATGATTCAAAGTTTGGAACACGGCCAATACTAATCATCCATGAATGAAGCTCACTCACCATTGTTAGTATGACGTCCACGTGCGCGATTCAACCCCATGTATTTAAACATTATTTTCTCTTGGAGTAAATAAATTGTAGCATTTTACTGCTATCAAGTTTTCTGATGGTTTTCAAAAACATTTTACTTCCTCCCTTCAAGCAATTTCATTAACATTTATAAACTCATAAATCGCATCATGGTTGGCACATTTCATATTAAAACACGACCTTGCCAAAAAATCGCCGTTTACTTTAATAACTTTTAGACGAGAATTTACAACACGTCGGACTATTACGGTACGTGACTACTAACTTTTAATGTATATACTAGTTGAAAAATGTTTCCAATTACGTCAGGCAAATTAATCCCCTCAGGCTCAATTTAATTGTTGTTTGCTGTGGAAAATAGAATGAAAAATAATTACCTGAAGTGAAACTGAACTGTATGAGCCACCGATTACACCAAAAATAGGCCCAGCACTCGCTGTTTTTCGAACTCTCGGTGTTGATCCGTCTGTACATTCCAAAATGTTGATATCCAAATTTGACAATGATGCACGTACAAAATGTAAACTCTGATTGAGGGCATACGTATCACGACTGCATGTATCAAGTATATGTACACCCAATGATATACCCGGCAATAAGTCCTCTATATTATTAATTTGATCAACGGCAAATAGCATCGCCTCAAGTCTCTGGACACCACGATGATAAACTTTTGGGCCACAAGTCACATCACCTTTCTCATGAATAGGAAAAAGACCGCCAAGCACGATGTCACCGGGTATTAAAATCATTTCACGCCCCGAATGAATTTTCGATGTCACTTCATTATTTTTTAGGAAGACAAGAAGAAGGAGGATTGGCAAATATAGCCAATGGTCGATCATTTTACAGAATTTTTCTCTGCAACACTCTTACTTCTACCGTCATATATATTACTAATACTACAACTACCACTACTACCACCACAACTACTAGCTCATCCGTTTAATTCTCATCATTAGTTTATTTCGGTTATCTGTAATTAGTTCAATTGTACTTTTATCAAATACTTCACTGTCATACAGTGTGTGAAATAAATTTTTTCGATAATAAAAAATGCTTCCAGCAATTCGATTGACAGCTCTTATGTCATCAGAGTACGGTTATTTCCAAAATGTGTTTGTATGTGATCCAATCAATTGTTGTCACTTCACTCTTCATACCCTTCGTCATACAGTAGAAAAAAAAAACCAATCCAGTATCTAGCAGGAACAAAATTCTCTCCTTTTCGTATTTCCCCAGAGGGATAGATGACACCACAGCACTTTATTCATATAATATATATGTACATATATATATATATATTTGTTTTTATTTCTCGTCGTTATCAAAATATTACTCCACTTCCTCCTGTTACATTGTCGCACTTCGATACAACTGTTCTGTCTTGGTTGTGTAACTCAAGCACCTTTTATCACATTCCTCTTTATACTTATCAATGGAAGTCTTTTTTTTTAACTAGTCAATTATTAGAAGTAAATAACAAACCTAACAATTGTTATTTGTTATCATTCTCCATTCACATTTATGTTGTTTCATTCTATATTATCGTTTTGTTTACCTCCTGCACATTTCTGATATCAATATATATATATATATATACATATATATCCTCTCAATTCAACTCCGTGCACCGTGAAGATGACTCCTATTATTCACCTACTTGTTTCCTCCAACGTCCGCACTTGGCTAATCCTCGACATAACAATAATACCGCGTGTGCCGAGTTGCATGCCACATAAATATATACATATATATATATGTATATATGTATGTGTGTGTGAGTATATGACAGAACTGCGTTATCGATTCAACTCAGTCGCTCAGGATAGTTGAAGTAAGGGCAGCCAGTCACGGAGAAATAGAAAAAGATTTTGAAGAGTAGTGAGTATTGCAAGCGAGATGAGAATGAGACGAGAATTATTTCTGGGGATGGGGGGAAAACCCGAAGGTAAAAAAAAAAAAAAAATAAAGAAGAAAAATGAGAAATAAGAAAATAGCGAATGGAATAAAAAGAATAAAGGGCAAAAAAAAAAAACGTAATTGCGGTGACGAGAGGAAAAAAAAAATTTTTTCTCTCATTTTATAGCTTAAGTTTATAAAAACAGCATATACCCTTTCACTTCTTCTGCTTTCCAACTCTCGACGCTGGAAGTGCCCAGGATTTTTTCCAAAGTGACTGGCACACCTCTTAGTCGTGCCATTAGCCTGGGAGATGAACGGCTGCGGATATATAAATTTCCTTCTCAAATTTCTTCTTCCTCAATTCTTGTACGGTGATAGCGTGTATATACATCTGTTCTTCCTTTTTATATATATATATATATATATATATGTGTGTGTGTATAAATATATAATATGCAATATTCTCGTAACAATAGTCTCCTTGGAATTGAAATGGTCTTGTTGATGAAGTGTCTACTTGAAATTAATTACAAAAGTTTTACAGTTTTCATGAATGCATGCGCGCACATTAACACATGTTAATGATGAGTTTGCTCTCTCATTTCCAATTCCTTCTTCACCATCAGTCATTATCTAATAATGTTCAGAATATTATATACGACATTAGTAATTATAAACAGAAAGTAAATTGCCAGTTGATTGTTAATAAATTAGATTAAATTTTCATTCTATATTTAATACGGTATAATTGTTATTGATTTGATAAATCAACCTAATTTTCTGTCCATTGCTCATTTACTCACGTCACGATTCATACGCACGATAGTGTCGCTTAGTTTCGCAGTGTGATATAAATGACAGCACCATTTATTCCATGTAGCATATATATAGTAAAAATAATTGTGTATATATATATGTGTATGTGTGTAAAGAGTGAGAGAGATCAAGATCCATCGATTGCTCGTGCCTGGAAAAAAATATATTTTATATACATATAAAAGAAATATTATGCAAAGAAGATAATCAATGTGTACATATTGAGGCGATGGTATATATAAAAGTTGGGATAGGATAAACATTTTGTAATATGAAAAACTCGCTTTTAATATGGATACAATACAGAATGAAAATATAACAAACCATATTTTTTTTTACCACTGTTGATATTTTCTTTTTTCGTTCGTTCGTTCGTTCGTTTTTTTTTGTTCTCGTAGCAGCTCTGTACTCTGTAGCAGTCACAACACTCTGGCAAATGAGTTCTAATTCACAGCACCCGTTTTCTCTATTCTACCCCGCACTTGGTCGGGCCGTTGTGTTTGATAGTTGTTCATTTGCTTGTAGCACTGATTGAAGTCACATTAACACCTGACAGAAAAAACAATCCTACTTTTTCCACACCCTTCATCCAATCCATTGCAATATTAATTTGACAAATCTTCCCTTTTCAGTTATTTTTTTTTATCTCTTTTTCTTTTATTCTTTCTTTCTTATCGTTTAACTTATTGCTTCACCCTCACATTCGCTACAATTTCTATTTATTTTTCGGACTCGTCAGCCAACCAAAAAGACATAACTGCCTGTGTTGTAAGTCAACCCACGTTTACTTTTTTCCCTCGCTCACTCTCTGACACTATCAGTGATTCACAAAAACTACTCCCTTGACGTTTTTCTGTATCTGATTATTCACAAGACGTCACATTTTTCTCATCATTCCTTCTTTCATTCGGCATTTTTTCTTTCTATCTCTCACTCTCGCTCTCACTTTTTTTTTTTTTACTATCGTTAGTTGCAATTAAGTTTGACAAAGTTGTAGGATTAGTTTTGGACTGTAAGCAATATTCCCAAGTCGTTACTCACATTGCCGTCGTGAAATAACTCACCATCTCCATCAGTAAACAAAAGTCTCAACAAATTCTCTTCAACTTATCTTCATTCATGAAGGCAATAAAAAAAAATGTACCCATCACATAAACAGTGGCCACACCATATTTCTTCGCATACAACGACATAAAATGTTTTTGATATAGTATAAAAAAAAAAAAAAATAGACAAGAAAAATAAAGTGGATGAAGGTATATACCGATAAATATTTTTATGAACAATAACAGGTAATTCCGGACTGTACCTGAAGACAATTGTTGACAAGATCACTTGTGAAAATTCATATCCATGATATATTCACACCAATTGTGTAAACTACATCAGTACACACCGATACTTGACAGGGGTATACTGTGATGTAATTTTTCTTGTCTCACTTTATACTCCTGACTTTCCTCTCATCTCTCTCGCTATACAAATCCCACTCGCGAATCTCGGTCACCGCGATTATCCCTTCTCGTTTATGATTTAAATCAAGTGTAAGTTGCTCGCTATTCTCCCACTGTCATTATTCACTTGATCATGATCTACCTTTGTCGTCTGCCTTCATATCGCATTCAATCTTCTCTGTTGAAATAATTGTCAAGACTTTTTTATTTGTCAATCATCAATAATGAATAGTAATAAATAAATAAATAAATTCTGTGATTTATAAATGCTTAATGGAAGATTCTTGATCTAAAAAAAAAAAAAAACAACAAAAAATGGATATTGTAGCAATATGGAGATTGAAATAATGTTTGAGTGTACCACGTAGTTAGGGTTAAATGACTGTTTGCCAACAATGTTTTGAATGTGGTGATTTGAGTTGAAATGGCCATTTAGCCAGTGACGACGTGTTGAGAATGCACAGTCTTTGCTGTCGTAGCAACGACTGACCGGCTCTGGTTATTGGAGAGCGTCAGAGCTTCCAAACCAACCCACCCATTCACCCACCCACCCAACCTCCCAATTCTTTTTAGCCCTCTTCTCTCGTGCTTTTTATCCTACTCCCATATATAGTTGGGAAAGTAAAACGACGTGCGCAATGAGGAAAAAGCGATCTTGACACTGTGTGTGTGTGTGTGTGTGTGTGTGTGTGTGTGTGT
>CAJUYH010001881.1:0-44666 GCA_910591685.1 Galerucella tenella
GTTACTCATGTATTAAGTAGTAGTAATGAGCAAAATTGTTCTTGGTCTTGCAGACTAGCAATTTCAAGACTAAATGCACATAAAAATGCAATACCAAGACTGAATATGCAAGACCAAGACAAAATACGCAAGACTTTTACTTCCACAGCATATTTGAGTTAAAAGTCTTCACAGTTCACACATGCTCTTTCTAGAACCACCGAATAGTAATGAATAGTTCATTACTTTTCGGTGCTAGAACCGAGCCTAGAACAAAGTATTTCTGGTTTTTCGAATCGCCAGTTTGCTTTATTTTATTTTCTATTTCACAACAAAAATAAGGTAATAAAATAGTTGATCTAATAATAATAGTAATAAAATTCTTTTCTGCTAGTTGATAATTGATTGAAAATTATTAATAATGTATAATCATGATGATCTTTGAAAGTAAAAAAATAAGTAACTGGTAAAATGAACAAGACCAAGACACGACTTGAGCAAGACCAATACTATCAGAGTTTTTGTCTTGCTTTGCTCATTACTATTGAGTAGATAACTTTTGGCAGATTCCAATTTTCTCAACTACGGAACTAGATATTGCTGCTGGGCTAGAGAAACTGAGAAGACGTCTCACTCGTAGTAACTTGCATGGGAATCATTATGAGTGTTTAGAATCGCCACACGTCGCATGGGGTGTGGCTAGTGGGTTTCGGCCTTTAATTGTATTGGTAGGAGTTTTTTTAGAATTCTAAAGTATAGACAGGGGAAAGAAAAAGTT
Organism: Galerucella tenella; assembly: GCA_910591685.1. Lineage (NCBI taxonomy): Eukaryota > Metazoa > Arthropoda > Insecta > Coleoptera > Chrysomelidae > Galerucella > Galerucella tenella. The sequence goes on from CAJUYH010001881.1 coordinate 758, forward strand.
TTTTTAAATAAACAGACATTACTTATCTTAAAGCAAATGAATTCGAAACAATTATGGTATTGAAATGGCCACACTAGTTGGTAACTTTGCTCATAAACAGACTTAATTTTACATTCATTTGCTGGTACGACATTTTTATATATCTACCGGTACATTCACATTCAACACCTACATGTATATATATTTTTATCAGTTAGCCTAAATTGAAGCTATTAAAATGCGTGGGACAGAAGGATGTTAATGGTGGTCAAATAAAATGTCTTAAGCAATAAATTGCTTTCACTTTATCTCCCCGAATACCTACGTTATTCCCATGTAACAATAATGCTATTTGTTTTGTTGGAATCCAAACAGGTGGAAAGATAACTGTAGATGAGAATTAACTATGTCTTTCTCATCTTGAGATATTTTATGCAATAACAAAATTGGTTCAGTATGAATACGAGAATACTAATCGACACAGTTTACACTACAACTCTACCAACACCAACACTTGAACCTCTCTTACTTTCGTTTCCAAAGTGTTATTTTTCAGACTAACATATCCTACACAAATTCCGCTTAAGGTCGTCGATTAATTAATTAAAAACAGCATTTAACATTTATAGACTTTCTTGAAAATTTGATGAAAATATTGAAATATTGAGATACTCAGTTACTATTCAAGGATGGAGAGAAGCATTCGAAAAAGTGTTAATTGCTTTTCAAAAATACGTCAATTGATGCATCTTCAAAACAAGCTTCTTTAGGTATCAAAAACGTTGACCACTCAGTTTATTTTTGATGTGCAGAAAGAGAAAAAATTATTTGCGGCAATATTAATAATAAAAAAGTTCTTTGATGTTTCAAGGTACAACTTCCGCAGTCTATTCAATTTACATTTACGCCTTGTCAAAACAATATACCCAACTGACAACAGATCTAGCGACAGGTGTTTATATTCGAGAACTCGTTGTACGCAACACGAAACTAATCTTTTAAAAATAATTTGTTTGGTACGCCACTGGCGGAACGTAACAATTTACTTGTTAATTATACACGGGGTAGCGATCGTTCATTTTTAAAGGACATGCTTTGAAAATTTATGGGCTAGCATAGATAATTTTAAGGGTAACTTTTCAATTATCGGTGTTGGCAGCTTGTATTGGAACATTATGAAAGCGTTATTTAGGGTTTGATGAAGACCTACCGCATCGAATTTTTATTATTATGACTCTCTCGCTGAACAGACCTAAAAAGTTGAACATTCTAAAGATTGACAGGTACACGATACCCTCAAGACTTTTTACACTTCTATAATAATAACATGTTTTAAGAATAGAAATAGTGACACAATTGAACGTAAAATTTATTAAGGGCTTAGTCATGTTCAATTTATTTTGAATTATTCAATATTAGGTGTGTTCTTTTTGACTGAGATCTCAGCTCACTTCAGTTAAAGTGATATGAGATAAAGTGATGTGAGTAAGCACCAAAAAGAACGACCTACTCAATTGAAACGCGAGATCTGCCGTCACATGCGTGAATAAGAGACATAAAACATATAAACATAACCTATCTGGAATCTAAATCTCCAATAACCACGCTTGATTCATCCCCTCCACTTTATTTCCGACTCAAGTCCAACTGATACCCCCTTACAACACATTCAGCATTGGTGAAGGGCGAGGAAAAATCTCAGCTCACTTCGAAGTGAGTGAATAAAAAAGAACGCGCACATTACCGAAGTGAGCTGAGATTAACTGAGATCTCAGTCAAAAAGAACACACCTATTGTTACGTCGGACCTGCGCTGAGGATATGTAAAGTACCATAAAGAAAAAGATGAAGAAATAAATCTGGAATCTTCTAGTAGTGCCATCGTAAAGGCTAGAAATGTCATCGAAAAGTTGAAAACTAACTGGAACAAATGGAAAGTATAAAAAGTGATGTTTTGATAGTGGAACAGTATTTGATTTGAAAGTTGTTAAGATATAATTTAAGAAAGTAAAAGCGGATGAGGATAAGGAAAAACGCAGAAAGGAGGAAGAAGAAGAAGAGAAGGAAAAGACAGGAGGAGAGGCGTAGACTAGCAGAAATAAATTATGAAGTGCCTAATACAAATTCAGAAAACATTTAAGCTAGAGGTAGGACAGCTAATAATAAAGTAAATCATTTAGGACAACAACAAGAAAATTTAGAATTAAGTACAGTCTCACTATTGGAACTCAGAACTCAATTGGTTATAGTTCATCTAAACTAGTCACTGACAGAGAAATGTAGCTTTCCCACAATCTTCTTTTCGGAAGACTTTCTCCTGGTGAAGAAGCAAAAGAACATACACCTCCTATGTACCTAAAAAGCTTGAAAAAGAAAATTGGAAAAGGTGCACAATTCTGATCGTGAAAGTTTGAAGCTCTGCAACGATAGGGTGAAGGTTAGACTCGACGCAGAAAAGGTTTGTGCCAAAAACTGCAACGACTTAGTCTACCGCATCCCATTGTCAGCGAGGAGCTTATTAAGTTCATTTTCCACGTTGAGTCAAATCGCAGTGACTTATTGCTGGGACAAATCGCTGCGAGAAAAAGTACAATCAGCATATAGATAGTTTGTTGCTGCGACTCATCCAGGCATAGGGGAAAAGTAACGTGTTGCCAACATGATTGACAGTGACAGCAATGTCAGAGCGGAGCAGCCAATAGAAATTTTGGGTTGGTGCCGCAAAATCCACCAGAAAAGCTACCAAGTCGCAGCGACTTCTCGCTCGAAAATAGAGCAAGTTCTAATTCATGCGACCAACGCGCCCAACGAAAGAAAAACGCTAAGTTGCATGCAACTTTTTCGTCATGCAGCGTCAACTCGCACCGTGGATAATGGACTTAATTCATGCGACCGACGCGACCAACGAAAAAAAACGACAAGCTGCATGCAACTTTTTCGAGTGGCAGCGTCAACTGGCACCGTGGAAAATGGACTTTACATTCCTGAAACTCATCTATGTCTTGTATTTATAATTCAGCAGTATTAATTGCTGGAACATTTTTATAGACATAATGTATGTGGATTCGAATGTAAAAATATTACTTTGGCGTAATAAAAAGATTTTAATATTTAATCTTCGATCACGTATCGGAAACATAAATCGAAGAGAAACATTCCATTCCCAACTTCACCTATCACCTGACATTTTAAACGCTTGACTGGTTTATTATTTCATATTACGCTGAAGTAGCTCCTAAGAAATACACCGAGGTTAAGAACTTCTTACTTAAAAAAAACTTGCAGCACTGGCGTATCATAAAACAAATATTAAAATTTGCAATATGGGAAAAGTAACACTCACCACACAGACTGTCTAAACTATTCATTAGGAAAAATATTTGCCTCACTCTTTGATAATTACTTTTCAATTATTTTATTTTCCATAAAGACTCATCAATATTTTCATTTTCGGTGCTCGTTCATCAAGGAAAACAAGATAAAAATTCACACTATTTAAAAAATAAAAAAGAATGTCATTGAATAGTTTAATTATTTCCGCCACTTGCTCTTTTTATCAATTACTTTTTTTTCTGTTCCTTCACATCCCTTACTTTTACCTTTTACCATTAATGGATTGTTTACAAGTGCTGTTTATATCCTAATATTAAGTGTGATGTATCAAAAACTCCTTGAGTTTTTCCGTAGACTTTTTATTCTGTTAAGCTTCATTTTTGGTTTTTTTTTTCATATTGTAGTCATCTTTCTAACCCATGGTTAAGAAATGTATACGTTTTGTTTGGAAGCACCCCTGTAAAATCTGCATTTCTCAACCGATTTTGATTTAATTTTTCTTGTTAGATTCAATATCAAAAACAGTATTTTGGCCCAAATCTTCATAGCTTAATTACTATCTCCAAGGCCTCTATGTTAATTTTTCTTTGCCAAAAAAGACAAAAGTACATTAGGCATTTTTTTCTCAAATATGACTGTACCACTGGATTCAGAATCATCACAAATCTGAGCTAGCAAAATTTTATAAAAACATTTTTATTAACGACAAAGTTATTTCAAAAGGAATTTGGAAAAAGTGGCATTTTCATTAATTTTTCACGTAGAATGCAGAAAAAATTTTGAAATGGCAACATGGTAAACAAAAACTAGGACTCAAATATATTGCACAGTGAAAATTCGAAGCCGATAACTTAACCCGTTCTGGAGTTATAGTTTCTGAAAGTAATATAAAATTGTCTATGACAATACGGTCATTAAAATTTCTTGCTTGCAACTTTTTTTGAATACGTTTGGTCACTGCTCCTGCTGCTAATTTTGTGCACTACAAAGCAGCAAATACGGCGATCTGGATTGTTCCGATTAACTATTTCTATTACTACTCGTTTACTTCTATCATTGTAACCACAAAAAAGTACAATTTCAACTTTGTCTTGAATAGTTAAATAGTTGAATATTTGGAACATTTACCTAGTACTTACTATTCCATACAAATGTTACTGACTGACATAAATAAAATTTCAAAATCAAAACCTACTTGCGACTCGTTGATTTCATTTTGTTAATCAATGAAATTATTAAGCACACTTTTACATTACTTTCAGAAGCTATATAACTCCAGAACAGGTTGAGTTATCGGCTTCGAATTTTTACTGTGCGTTCGAGTCCTTCTCTTTGTTTACCATGTTGCCATTTTTAAAATTTGTTCACATTCTACGTAAAATATTACTGAAAATACCACTTTTTTTCAAATTCATGGTGTAATAACTTTGTCGTTAATAAAAATGTTTTGCTTCCAAACAAAATGGGTCACACTGTATGTGTTGTATCCTATTCCACTACGGAATGAATTTTCTTTGCGTAAACAAAAATGTTTCCCAGCTATAATATCATATAAACATAAACTCGATATTGTAAATAAATAATATTAAGTGGCAAAGTGTTATAATCTTTTAATTTATTACATTTATTCGCTGAAAAAATGTGGGAACGTCGCTGCATTAATCCGTTCGTTGATAGGAAGTAGTAGTAGTCTGTGTGTGAGACGCGTTTTTCAGCATTGCTTAGCAGATATTCAGTAAATATAAACAGAATTCAGTCATTCTTCCCATAATTAGCCTATTTTTAATATTATAAGCATTTAACGCCTTCTTGGTAAATGGCGCCGTGAGGAATTCCGAATATAAGTTAATTAAATTGTACAGACTGGCGCTTCAGTAATTGGGTATTAATTTAATCATTTTAAACTAGAAATTAGTTGCAATTAACTTCGTGATGGACATTTCGCAGTTGACCGAATTTCTTTATATATCTCGGTAAATATTTTGCGGTCATGATAATTGATTGGTTCTTTTCATAGTATTACAACTTTACTTTGTATTTATTTTATAAAAAATCTTGTTTGGAATTATATTGATAATATAAAGAAATAATCCTGCTTTGTGTGTACCTTCAATTTATATTCTAGTCCCCAAAATCTAGGCTTTGCTTTTAGCCGGCCTTGTTTTCGTAACACACAACTATTGCACGTGAAAGCAAATTGAAATCTTTGTTCCCATTCCAGCGGCACTAGGAACGTAAATGAGAATTTTAACTATCAACTTGCATATTGGCAAAAGAAGTTGGTCATTTTTTCACATTAAGCACAGGGGTTAGATTACTTGCTTCTCCAATTGCTTCACAGGCACCTCTGAATCTTACTAAATGATTTTTGAAAGAAACAGACATTAATCTGCAAATTGCGTTAGAGCTGTCATCAATCTCTGCAAATTTGATTATATGTCATTTTCGTCATCAGCATAAGAGTCTCCATAATGGTCGCTGTAGTCTTGAAAAAATCTTGCACAGTAAGGTTTAATATATGCCCAAAACACCTAAAGTGACAAACAGGGATACTTAAATAATATTTCCCATACCTCGAGACTTTTGCGAGACTCTCGCAAACTAAAATATCGTGATAATCACTAATTATCTTACCAGGCAAATATTTCAGTTGTGAAATAATCATACCATTAGACATTATTTTTTTGACTTTCGAAAAAAAAACGAGTACGATACTGTGCTGTTGTTATCAGATTAACGACCACCTGCATTGGTTTTGAATCATCAATTAAAATCGAAATATCTTGGAATGGAGTGTAATATGCTATATTTTCCATCATTAGTAAATTTATTTAAGGTCTGTTCTCACAATCATGACAGACAGTCTTTGCGCCGAATCCGGATTGTCAAAGACTGTCTGTGATGCTTGTGAGAACTGGCCTATTATCAACATGTTGACCATAAATGCATTTATTATATAAACACCAGTTCCACCACATTCAAACTTGTCTCTCTTAAGATTCTACAATATTATTGTGTCGAAATTTTGAGTGATTTCCTGTTTTTGCAAATACAGTCGATAGAATCTTGTTTAAGTGCTTCTTCAATTACAAGAACTTGTCGATACATTACGTAATTCTTATGTAATGAAAAACATTCCGGAAATGTTTCGAATACCAGTAACACATCTTATTACAAAATGGGTCTTCATTAGTTTATACATAGTAAAGTGGTGCGTAGATTCAACATTTTAAAATGTTCTGTCAAAACCATTTTGTGGATAAATTTTTTACTTTTATTTCATGTCATTTTTTTAATGGAGAATATTGATAACGTTCACTTTTATCCAATGACATTTAAAATGTATTACCCATTGTGGACTTTCAACGACCCCCGTTTATTTGATGATGGTACTACTTTAATGCTGTTCGTCTAAATGTAATTTGTAATTATAAAGCTTAATTAATACTCTCTAGCGATCTTCTCCGTTATAATTCGCTTTTTAAAATGATATTTAGATTTATTCATGCCATCTACTTTCTGTCTAGATGCATCAAAATACCGTTTCATACTTACTTCTTGACAATTGAAGACACTAAGTATATATATTATTTCCTTAAAATTAGGTACGATTAATTTTCCATTTCAACTTATTAATCTAATACATGTCTATTGGGGTTTGGGGCGAATCATTTGCACCAAAATATGGCGATGGGACCAATTATGGTTCCTGGTTACTCGAGGCACGAAAATTCTTAACCATGATTTTACGAAAAATTTTGAAAATTTTTAATAAAACAATATGTTATTATCAAATTTTTGCTTAATTACTATCATTAGAACGCTAGATCTGGCCTCCAGAATTCCGAGCAGATACCCCAGACCAAATATGCCTTGAGCAAATGTTGCTGAGCGTTGAATTTTAGCCAATTAACCCAAATAGAAGCAATTTGAATTGTCCATTATTTGCTAAAAAAATTGGGTTAGAAGTAAAAAGTCATCAGTTAATTTGCAATTGATAGGGCAATGTCTATTTTCAAGCAAATTTGTATTTGCAGTATTTTGTATTCTGCGAGGATGAATATCGTAATAGTGGCTACATAAGTGGTTTCTAGGGATGGATTAAGGTATTACTTCAAAGCATTACATAAGTGGGGTAGGAGGTTACGTCCTGGAACTAAAAATTCTCAAAGCTTGGGAAAAACGCTAAGTATCTTTTGGGTGGAAATTCTCACCGTATGGAAGAAGGAACTTCCATTCACATACTTGTGGATTGCAACACCTATAATAGAGACTACTGGATAGAAGAGGAACATGCGTGAGGATATCCCAAAATGTCCAGTCTCCGTGACTTTCCCCATGAACTGGGTGGAACAAAGGGGCTCAATAGATCTTTTAGGGATTAGTGATGATAGCCCCCAATAATATACAAGCATTATGTATAGCTTGTCAAGTTGCCCAGATACAGAAATGATTTGAATTGTAAGATTACAAATCTATTGTTCCAAGAAGGGTTGAAGCAATAAATGTGTTTCAGTGTGATTGATAAGCAATAAATTAGGAGTCTATTTCGAATTCAGACATGATTTGGATATACCATCTTAATATACTCGTGCATGGACTTTGGCATCCTTGAGTATAGTTTGTATCAAGGAAATATTTTGTTTGCATTTATTATGTAAGTTTATTTCGAGGCTCATTCGAAACTGTACTTAAATTGATTGTAAAAGAAGGGATATTTTGTGATGTCTAGGTAAACATTTTTATTTTTCACAAACAAAGACAGTAGTTAAAATGTTTATCTTAATTAATAGTTGCACCGTGTATTTTCAAAATTTTATGATTCATAATTATATTATCGAGTAGAACTGCTTACATATGCATCCATTAGAATGTAGATGATTTCGGTGAGTCACTATCAGTTAATCAAGGATATTTAGTGGGAATCTATTTATCTATTTATAATTAAAACTATTCCCTTAAGAATTGCTGAAAAATTGGTTAAATGCTGTCTTTATATTCTACTATGAATATATTTTTATACTTTGAATAATATTTTTCTCAAATATCTCCATAACCGAAGAAATTCTCAACAATTAACAAATATATTTGGAACGGGTTAGTTTTTCAACGAGGCGGACCGGAAATCAAACGGAATGTCGCAAGTATTTATGTTATTTGTAATTGACCCCCAAATTGACCTCATATCACAATCAAGATAAGTCCACATAGATGGTTTCTGTGGGAATTGAATTAAATTACCATTCGAAGAACAAAATGAATCAGAAATCAGAATTAAAGTACTTAGCCGTACTTTGTATTTTTTTCCTAGAGATGTACGTTAACGATTGGAAATTGGAACTATTACTTTTCACTTCCAGGAAGTAACTCATCAATGTTGACATTTAAAAACAATTAACTAGCTCAGTTAATACTATAGACAGATATTTTTCAATTGGTAAAAATAACGGAAGGAAAACGAAAAAGAACCAAACAGTCTTTATGTACAATATGATGAGATTAACAAACGGATATCGTTTTAAGTACGAAATACGGGGGTCTGAATTGCCGTAGTTGGTATGGATATGTATACAGAGTGTAACAAAAAGATTGGTAATATATTATAACACTTAATCTTAATATTTTCACTTGTGAACTCAAACCGATAGTTTGAAGATTTACTGCGTTTGTTATTCCTAGAGCAATTTTCCATCTTTATTTGTGTTTGGTTTTTGTTAATGATGGCCCAGTTTGTGAAAGCAAAATCTAATAATTGGCCTCATACAGACATGTTTTAATTGCTGTATTCAAACAATATTCGGCTGTTCCGCATTGTATATCAATTCAACTTCAACAGTTCCCAAGTAACTGTTTAGCGTCCATCTTTGGCTATTCATTTCTTTCACATGTTTTGCAAGGTCTGGTCGATGCAAAATGCGTTAGAAGTACCGTTGTGTCAGAGTTGTGGAATTTACATTTTTTTTTCATTGTTGCAGATTTACTCGGATCCTGAATCAGAGAAGGCTATTATGAGCTCAATTGTCTATTGCATTCACCACAAGGAAGGTTGCAAATGGTCGGATGAACTTAGAAAACTGAAGGTAATAATTATTTTATGACCAAATAATTGGTATAACAGTACAGTGTGGTCCATTTAAGTAAAAATTAAAATAAATCAAAAAACTAGTTGAATTTCTTGTAATAAAAAAAAGAAATAACTAGTATACCACTACTACCGTACAGAACATAGAAATTTGTCATCAAAATAAGTCCAATAGGTCCAAGTCGCCAACCCAAAAATTATTCTTCAATCAATATCATCATTGGATGAGAGATTGATATAAAATCAGAAGCTCCAACAAAACTTCCAGTCAATCAGACATGACCTTTACAAATATTGATATTTGCATTAAATTACCCAATTTGGTAAGCTGATTCTCAGTTTTCGGCAGAAGCGTAGCTAGGGAGGGGTAGAGGAGGATACATGTGCCCAGGCGCTATGTTAGTGGGTGCCAAAATGAGTATTGTATTATTTAATTTTATTTATATGTAAACTATTATTCCAAAAACGTTTGCTAGATTGAATTTTGGAGCTTCACTTCATTACAAACTAGTTGGCAAGCATGATTTTGGGGCCCCCATTAAGAATTAGTAACCGCCATTCTGCTCATAAACAAATCGCTAATATTTTGATTGCTTCTACGAAGCCGGATAATCAGAATGTTGTTGATACATTTGACAGAAACATTTGCGCAGTAAGTACTTCTCGGGCGTATTTAAATACGTTCAACGTAAACTTCTTCTTCCACCGTGTGATGATCGCATTCGGATCGGATCGGCTATAGTCTATACAGAAAGTACGAGGAGTAATAAACCCTAATTAAGTATGCAAAACCTTTACAGGGAGCACCATGAAATTTTTGATAAATCTCTTACTTTAAATTACATTTCTTCCGTAAATCTAAAAACCAGGTAGATCGACCCCGTATTTGTTTCAGTTGTAGCAAAATTTAGGGTTTCTTCATTGTTAAAGGATTAGCAGATAAGCAATAACGCAATGCAGTGTTGTGTATTTTGGGAAAAAAATACGTTTTAAATTATAATATAATAAAAAATGAAAAGAAATAATTATTGGAATACATTTATTACTTACATTTTATTCTATATCCGACTCGGAAGAGGAAGAATCGTTGTTGACATTAATAATAATAGGGTCGATTAAATCATCACAAATATTGTCAATTTTCCACATATTTGCCTCTACTTTGACAGTTTGTCCAATTTTCCTTACTAACATGACTTACAGCACTCTCAAACAATTTCACAACATCGTTTATTTTAAAAGTAGTATGTTTTTTCCAACTTCCCCCTTTACCTGAGCCCATATTAATTCTATGGGATTGAGTTCACAATGATAAGGGGGAAGTCGAAGAACTGATATACCACGAGAAGAAGCTATTTCTTCTACAATGTAGGTTTTGTATTTATTCTTGTTCATTTTTGCAATTCTGTAAAGTTCTTTCCTTAGTGGATCTTTTGGAAACTTAATATTTTTCGAAATAAGCCACTCCAAAAGCTCTGCTTTACGCCAACGACTTGTGGGCAATGCTTCTCGTAACCGTGAATGGTAACTTGCGTTGTCCATAACAATAACAGCCCCTTTTGGAATCAGATCCAACATTTGAACAAACCATTCCTCGAAAACATCCCCATTCATATCTTCGTGATAGTCCCCCGTGCGTTTTGAAATAAAAGTTAATAATCCACCATCAACAAAACCTTCAGAACTTCCAACATGGACAATGATAAGTCTTTTTCCTTTTCCAGATGGTGGCTGCAAACATAACGACAAACCTTCCACGAATGCCTGCCTTCCGCTTTTAATGTTTTCATCTTGCCAAGATTTGGAAACTGTATATCCAGCATTTATACACACATATATACAAAAATATATAAAATAATTATTGTTACAGATTGGTTTGTTTTCTATTATGAATAAACTGTGTTGCCTTTCTTTATCAAACTTACTAAAATTTATGTACCTCTATCACTTTTTTTTATTAAAATTAGTACATCCCGTTACCTCTGACCTAAATCGTATATTCTTTAGCATAGCTGCAACTCATTCGTTCAATACAAAATGTACCTTACGGTATACCCTCTTAAAATATATTTTGGTACGTCTATGAAATCTACTTAAATGAATGATTTATTACTCTTCGTACTTTCTGTACAGACTATAAGCGTGACCCAGCCTTAAGGTTGATAAAGCAACAATTACACCAGCAGATTATCTTGACTTTGTAGTAATAACAATACTTATACACAATACGAAAGATAACAAAAGTTTATATAATCCTTAATTCAAGGTAAAATTGAAGATACATTCATATATCATATATTATTGTCAAACGTACCTCATTAAAATGTTAGTTGAAAACCTAATATTGCAATAGTCGGTTATCATGACGGAAAGATATTCCTGTTTTAAAAAAATTTGTTTCTTTTTTCAGGGTCATTTAAATACTTGTAAACATGACGCCATCCCTTGTACCAGTAAATGTGGAGCGCAAATCCCTAGGGTATTGATGGAAGATCATCTCAAATACACCTGTCCACAAAGGAGAACTAGGTGCGAATTTTGTAATAAGGAGTTTACTGGACACGCCTTGGAAGTAAGTGATTTATTTTTAATTTTGATCGATCAAAATTGAATCATGGGATAACATTTCGAAGTTGACTGAGACTTTATTCCATTACATACTTTGTAAAATTTGCTTAATAACCAGAAGCTTCACTCTGCGGTACTTTTTTTGATGTAGCTTTGAGTGCTATACCCATTGTATCAGCAAAAGGATGAATTGTGGGGAAAAACCAAAAGCAGTACATAAATATTTCATCAATGTTTATAAAAAGTATACTTATGTCAGATATAAGCTTTATGTCTGTTTGCTTTAAAAAAATCAGTGTCTGACTTGAATATAATGCAATATAAGTTAAATGCAAACATCTTCTTCATTTCAAATTCACCAGGTAATGAATAAAATTTATTATTATTACTGTAACTTCAGTTTTGGCTTTCTACCTTGACTGAGACGATTGCTGGCAACAGATTATACTTCTGGTTATTATTTATTTCTAATTTTTCATTTTTATATTTGAAATAACATTGTTGGGCAGTCATTACAGTTAAAATTTAAGAAATACTCTTATACTGGTCAATATTTCAACAGAAACATTTAAAACATATCATGTCAAACTTTACTACTTCCACGTAGTATACAGACAAACATATAAAATGTAGGTTCATTAACATTTAAGTTGTTATATTTCACACAAGCAGATACCATATGCAAACCAGAACATCTTAAATATAAACATAGACTTGGATAACATGAATGGTGATTGTATCATGATGTAGTTAATGAAAAACCCAGATGTCACCCACTGTATAAAGATTGGATATAAAATAATGCTCAGAGCGGATCTTGAACTCATTAAATATAACTGTTGAAGTTTCTCCAAAATCAATAATTGCGAAATTTGATGCACGTGTATCCAGCTGCGGAATAACCGAAAAAAATAAATTAGCTAAACTATTTGCATGTTCTTACGTATTTCATATGGCTAAATTCAAATGTGTCCAAATTTAAACAGTTGGTCTTCTATTTCTTCGAGGATGGAATCGGCGGACTAAAAAACCCATAGAAATCAAATCTATCAATTCTGGTGAAAATTGATTAAGTATTTCTCTAATTATTCAATTTTTTTTAATAATTGTTCATAGCTTCACGGACTAACTAACACATAACCAAACTTTTATTATCGAGCGATCAACATCTCTCTTAACAATTTGCAAAAAGTTTTAACTCGATCCCAGCATTTTTGAATTATTTTTCGATATCATGAAAATTTTTACTTCATTGATTGGATTAGTGTTCGTCTCTAGACGACGAAGATGTATGTTTTACAACCAGATTGATTTAAAGTCCTTTAAAATGTCAGTAGAATCATACGACCCAGTGCATTTAAAGAAAAATTTTGTTGCGGAACCAAAAATTGTTTTTCTTACGATCACTAGCCAAAGTAGACTTTTTCACACTCAAATCTAACCGCAAAGTTGATGTTTCCCGCGATCTGTCATAATTGACATTATTTACGCTCTAGAGCGTACTTTTCCGCTCGCCTGTTTTCATTTACAATAAACTAAAGAAATGTAGTAAATAATAGATATATTAAAACAAAATGTAGAGCAGTCCGAATATTTTAGTTGAAATATTAATATTTGAAGATATTTCGAACGAAATTAATAAATATTCCTATATAATTTGACTGACATCTACAATTTATACAAGTTACTGGATTTACAAGGCTGCAGGTTACGCTACCAACAAATAGATGGAGGTGTATATTTTATATGATTAATTTTATTGAAATTATAAAATAATTTAAAGCTCATACATTGATATTATTTTGATTCAATACTACAGTGAAGGATTTATTTCTTAGTTCAAGATAAAAATTAATATTTACAACTTATTACAAATATAACGTTGTTAAGATTGACAATTTTCTTGATCGTTTTTGCAGATTCCTATTTTCATAGTATTGATTTATACGGACAAGTATAAATAGTAGTAGAAATATAACAGTCAGAAGGTAGGCAATGCATTATACACCTAGATGCAACAGTGATTGCATATTTAAGTACCTACCTACTATTTTGTGAAAATAGTAGACTATGGAATTAATGAAACGTCATTATTTCATTTTTAGTTTATAAAAAAGTTGTCTGTTTATAAATAGCTATTTGAAAAATGGATAGTGACAGTGAATTTTCAAGCACACCTCCAGATATAGCAGATTTTGCTAAAAATATTACTCTTAATCTTCTGCCAACTAAATCCAGAGGTAAATACGAAAAACAATAATTGTTACATGTTTTCAACATCACAATCTAATAAAGTGTACTTTTCATGTTTTTTTTAATTATTTCGAATTGCACACAAGATTTTTTCTACGATCACTTTATTTTTAAACAAATAATTGAAAAAAAAACATGAAAAGTACACTTTATTAGAATGTGATGTTGAAAACATGTAACAAATATTCGGACTGCTCTACATTTTGTTTTAATATGTCTACTATTTACTACCTTTCTTTATTTTATTGTAAATGAAAACAGGCGAGCGGAAAAGTACGCTCTATAGCGTAAATAATGTCAATTATGACAGATCGCGGAAAACATCAACTTTGCGGTTAGATTTGAGTGTGCAAAAGTCTACTTTGGGTAGTGATCGTAGGAAAAGTCTATTCTTTCATTTCCATTGTATTCTATATTTTAGTTTTCTGAGTTTGTTCCTGTATGAATTGTTTTACTAACAACATTTTATTCAAGGTTTTTTTTATACTAAGAATTAAAATAACAATTTTTTGTTTCAGAATCACGTTGGTCATTGTGGTTATGAGCCCCTCTACTGTGAAAATAAATGTGGAGTGAAGATACACCGACGACATTTAGGTCAACACAAAGTAGGAGACTGTTCTAAGAGACTGGTACCCTGTAGATATTGCACAAAAGAATTCGTCGCTGATACATTACCTGCACATCATGTTAAATGCGGAAGAGTACCCGTACAGTGTCCCAACAGGTAATCAATTATAAAAATAATATAATAATCACAATCTGGGATAATCTAATAGTATATATTGTAAAAACAGTAGCCATCCGTGCAATAGAACAAATTCTAAAGATAATGAAGAGAGCAATAATGGTAACATAATAAGAAAGAAATACATTTGAGAAATTTCAAAATAATATATTAAGGCACAGCAAGGTAACGGGTAGCGAACATAGGGTATGTTGTATCAAACATGGGGTAAAAATCAGTGAAATGGTTGGAAGATCATTTGGTCCAGGAATGAAGGAATAATGGGAAACATATTGAGATATTCTACAGAAGAATATGTATGGACGTTAAGATTGGAAATCGAAACGTGAAGACCAAGAAGAATTGAACAAAGTGTTAGGAATTGTGAAGACCAACAACAATATATGAAAATTAAATCTTGAAATAAGAGTGCTTATTCATCTCAAAGCATTTAATCAAATAATGTGTACAATTTGCTTCTAGTTTATCTGTTTATACTTATAGGACATAGTATTTAGATTATTTAAAATAACTATCTTCAAAGGTTTGTTGAATAATGATTCCATTTTATTTTCTAGGTGTGACGTGAGTGTGTTAGCAAGAGAAGAGCTGGATACACATCTTAAAGAAGAATGCACAGTTTCAGTACACAGTTGTAATTTTAAAGACGCAGGATGTAGATTCAAAGGTCCAAGATATGTTATAGAAAAACATTTAGAGGAGAACTGTCAACAGCATCTAAGTCTTATGTGCAGTGTAGTTTCAAAACAACAACATCAAATTACCTCACTTAAGAGCGCCTTATCAAGGTTGTCGTTAAATTATTCTGGAACTTTGATATGGAAGATTAGCGATTTTTCTGCAAAAATGACGGAGGCCAAAAGTAAAGAGGGTATGGAGCTAGTATCTCCCCCGTTTTATACTAGTCAATATGGATACAAACTACAGGTGATTAATTGTTTGCATATAGTATATCTAACTTGGTTTTTGTTATACAGGGTGTCCCACGACGAGGTAAAACTATCTGTACCTATATGGCAAAATACTTATAGCAAAATCATGAAAAATTCTACGTTTCGGTTTCCGGATGCGATCTTTTCAACTAAAATATTTTCAAAAATGGCAGAACCGGAAGTCTGCCATCTTTGAAAATATTTTAGTTAAAAAGATCGTATCCGAAAACCCAAACGTAGAAATTTTCATGATTTTACTATAAGTATTTTGCCATATACAGATAGTTTTAACTCGACATGGGATACCCTGTATATTCGAGCCTTGCTTTATTTTCATTACAACGTCCTGTAATTTCATTCTTTTACTCAAGCAAATTTTTGCTCTTGAAATTTTTGTCACACATTTACAATAACAAGACTATTCTTATTTGTGTCACGTCTATTTAAGTTTTGTTACATATAAATTAATAATATTTTCTTTAATATTGCAGGCATCCCTTTTTCCAAACGGAAACGGAGCTGGAGAAGATTCACATATATCAGTGTATATAAAAATCCTGCCCGGCGAATACGATGCACTTTTAAGGTGGCCATTTTCCCATTCCGTATCTTTTACTTTGTTTGACCAGTCAACGTGCCCAGAAAAAGCGTGTAACATAGTTGAAAGTTTCATTCCAGATCCTACATGGAAAAACTTTCAGCGACCCAGCAGAGAACCAGACTCCTTAGGATTCGGATTTCCCAAGTTTGTCTCACATGAAATGCTAAAGAAAAGGCATTTTATGAAAGATGACACTATGTTTATTAGAGTTAAAGTAGATCCCAGTAAAATTGTGGCTGTTTAATATAATTATTCAGCCTATGAAAGAAAAAGGGTGCTTGAAATTTAAAGTTTACTTTTTTTGTAATTATTCAAAATGAATGTTACTATTAGTTTTTGATCTCATTTTTCTCGATTTTTGTATATAAATGTAAAAATGTAAAAATATATAGTAAAGCAGAATGGAAGACTGTAAGCTAAAAAATACCTAAATGAATATTTTTTTATTGTATCTTTAGATATCTACTAAATAGGGATACACTCGTAAGATATGGAAATTTTGTATTAACCTTTGTGATCAGTAGACTGCTTTATATATTTTGGAGAATGTAAGTCTCAATGCAAAGCTAACCTATTTGCATAATTGACAAGGTAATTTAAATATAAAATGTATTATATCCACAATTTCATTATAATAAAGTACCACTTTATCCACTGGTGGAATAATGATAAATACAATCTCAAATCAATAGATACAGATTTAACACCTCGCCAACATTTTTTTGATTCGTTTCCATAATTTTTGACGTTACTGTGATTGTGGATAAAACGTATTGAAATCGTGTTTCAGTTGCATTTTATCCACTTAACAAAATTTCTCTCGTCCATAAACATTGTTACGAGGATAAAACAGTATTTATACAATACCTATACAATAAATAACTATTAGTCACTTACAAATGAATACATATTTATGAAAATTAGGTGCATAGTTGTCTCTCTATGGAATATTTGCATATGTTCACGAAGAACTTTTGAAAATTGTCAGCAGTCACAGTGAAGTTAATCACTCAATTTGAATATTTTTTATTAGTTTACAAGCAAGTAGATTTTATGTGAATTATAGTAATCTTCTCAATACTTTCCAAACTAGTGGAGGGTAGGATGTAAAACCTGAGTATCAGCAAACCGAATTATATAATTATATTAAAGAGTCTAACATCTGATTTTGCTATCTGATTAAGTTTGTGCTATTTGTAACACTCTCTTTCTTGGTTCTGATGTTTACCAAGCAGCATACACATTGATTTACCTTCATATAAGTAATAAGTTATCTTTTAGTTCTTTTCAATGAAATGTATAGAAGCTAGTCCTATTGCTATGTAGTTTGTTGTATAGTTTTGAATAATATTTTTACGTTGTAAAATGTTCTCAATTTCAGAAATGGTTGAATAATCTTTGTAGAAAAAATAAAAATGGTTTCAAATACTTTAAATGCATATAAATCCATCAACATGATCAATTTCTTTTTCAAACCTATTAATTATGATTTTCGTTTCCAGTTTTAATATTCACAGCGAATTTATTTGTAGGTATGTTAATAAACTACCGAATCTAAAAATTATATTATTTTGAATGTACAGTAACAATTTATAAATATTATGATTATTTTATGTTTATTTCTTAGAAAGTGAGGATGCTCAGGAAATGTATAAAGTTGTCAAAATTATTTATGCATATATTTTGTTTTGTTTTGTGATAGCTGGAGAACACCAAAGTTTTTGTTTATATTCAGTTGGAATCTGTACATATAGCATTTATTTAAAACTGAGTACTTGGTACATAATATCTTAGTCATTTAGTCTTAGTTTTGTATTTCATAACTGGCGACCATTATTCCAGTTTCTATTAAAATATCCTTAACAGCAATCTGTTTTTTATTTAAGAAGTTCCTCAATAAAAACCATATGCAATACAAGTTACCTACCGCTGGTAAACATTGCAAACAATATAAGGCTCCGAAAATTACTAGTGTACGAAAATGTATGTGGATCTTTCTCGTCAACTTTAGACATCATACTGGTGAATTCTTCCAACTTTGAGAACAATATTAAGCTATAAATGCTGGAATTTGTTGAATAGCATGAAATGCTTTGTGTGAATACAAACCTTCCTTTTTTTATTCTCAGTCGCATTATCCTAGTTATTAGCGACAATATTATTTACATTTGATTTTTTCAGATTACAATGAAAAAGACCACTGATTTGAGGAAATCAATCAGCCTCTTCGTTCTCATGGATGCCAATATGAAAAGGAATCCATAAAACTAACACTATGATGTTGGATTGCTGGAGATAGGACATAGTTTGTTTTATTAGCAGGGCTAAGGGTGGGTGGTATGAAGTTTAATTTACTGGATGGAACTTGGAGTTCTTGGGATATTTCTAGATTTGGCATAATTCAGTGCTTGGAGAATGGCATAGAGCTCATCTGCGAAACACTGCTAATATTTGGTAATCTGAATTGCCTAGATTCATTTTTTGTGAAGATTGCTTATATGATTTTATACGGACAACGTAGAGCTGGCACTATTAGATGCAATCATAAAGTGAAATTTGCAGATAACCTTTGTCTGGTGCGCAATAACTAAGAGACGAAACTTTGAAGAGCTTTATTGATAACGGCCTTTCCAAATGACTTCAGTTTGTCCACGAACATATGCTAATGATATATTTTCATATTTTGGCCAGACTTCTAACATCATGTCATTACTAAAAAGATATTGGCTTGTTCCCGAAACGATAATCCTACAAATTTACCGCAGGCTCGCCCTATAGAGGATTTTTGGGCATTATTGTCCTAGAATGCTTATCAGGGAGGCTGGAAAGCCCAAGATAAAGAACAATTAAGAGAAGTTAATCTGAATTGCGTCCAGGACCTATGAGAGACATACGATATTATAGTTCAGCTGCTTATTGAGTTGTAATTTATGATAGCTAGTTAGTGTTTAAATGACTTTCTTCATTAAAATAAATCTGATGAATATTTTGTTTCAAAACTATTAGAACATACCTACGTTACTCTATAGTAACTGACTGAATGTTTTAAATCTGGCGAGCCGTGTTGCTGCTGCTCCAAATGGTGTTGTGAGCTGGCAATACATCCAGAAGTTGAGGTACTTGGAATTTGTTTCGCTGATGTTTAGCTTGGATTAAGTCAGATATGCCAACTTTACATTGAACCATGCAAAGATTTCATTATAATTAAGTACTGGGCTTATTCAAAGGGCTCCATTGTAACACTGGAAAAGCTTTAATCTTCCAGAGGAGCCTTAAAATATTTTCCAACGAGTTAAAAAAGACCATTCGCAAAACATTTCTAAAAGGTTTTGTTACAGAGGAAAATGAATTGTCTTCGAATGAGTTTATGTCTTCAATTATTAGTTTAGGAAATAGAGGGAAAAAGTTAATTGAGTTACTTTCTGGGTTGTCATGTAGTTATACTTGTTTGACTGAAATGCTTCTAGATATAAGCGAATTATGTTATGTGTTAAGGGAGTTTAAATTTATTTCAGTAGAGGACATATTGTAAATAAAACTAGAATTAGCTGGCACGAATTTAATGTAAATGGAATAGATCGCTATAAGATTCTGCCAGACAAATTTTGTAAGATCCATCGTCTCACTAGAAGAACATATGATAGGGGCTATTGTAATCTAAGTTCATTTCTTAGCACTTGTTCTATGAGCTTGGGAAAAATATGTACTGGAAAGTACTGTTCTCTTTGCAGTAACAATGGACCAAGGAATCGTTTCTAAAAGACTAAATGTTAGGGTGTGATGAGAAGAAACAGTACAGTTTACAAAACTATAGATAGTTTTCAGTTAACCAGTGATTATTGTGTGAAGCTAAATAAAAAGGAATTATTGAACATTTTGACACTAAGACTTTTAAATAGAAGCACAAAATGTGGTATTATATAAATTGGTAGTTCATGAAAGACATATTTGATAAACTTTGTTTTAGCTTATGTAGATACTCGATATAAACCTTCATCAAAGCAATCCTGCGCTGGAATGTTTCACTTACTATTTATTTAATATCTTTATAAGCATGTGTTATTCTATTTAGTTAGGCACTTAATAATAATCTCTTTCAGGACCTTTATTGCTTCTCTACCCATTATAAACTATTGTATACTATAATAAAATTAAATATGTAAACACACAGTCTAACCAATGAAAAATTATGCACGATTATAACTTTTAATTGTCTATTTTAAATTACTTTTCAAGAATAAGTATGTTGTGAAAGCTATTCCATTTTTTTTGTACTCTATATAATAGCATTTACTTTTATTTTAATATAGATTAAATCAGGTATGTTAAACAACATTATATTATTTCATGAGATTTTGTGTATTTTTATAATTTTTCACGAGATCCTGCACAGTACACATTGTTTTACCGGTAGAACTCCTTCCTTTCTCTCCTTTATGTGACATCAAGAGTTACTTAAGGCAAATTGTCTTACCCTCACCCTAGATTTTCTTACGTTAATAATTCACACTCGTTTTCCTTTCTTTCCTCCTTCCCAATATAACATCCGATACCTATAACAATTTAGTGTATCCACATAAATGGTTGGCATTTGCACAATTTTTTTTTAATAAAATGACCAAATCATGTTGATCATGGCGGTATTATGGAGGGTGTACCGTAAGCTAGAGGCATGATAAATCGTTGAGAAATATTTAAAATATCCAAATGCAACTTTTCTCTAGCCTTTTTAGTTTATGAGGTACAGGCTGTTTAAAGGTGTAGAAGAAATCCACGCTTTATTTCATATCTTTTCGGGGGGTGAAAGTACAAAGTTAAAATTTTTTGTATGTTATTGTTCGTAAACTTTTATTGTACCATATTTGACTATAATTTACGGGACACCCTCTATATAATAGCATTGAGTATTTTAAAGTGTTTATTTTATTGTTGAAACAATTTTTTATTTGCTTTGAAAAGGATTTAAAAAAAAATATATATATGTTTTTTAAATGTAAATTTAATATAAGTTATTCTCAGATTTGTACAGATTATAAAAAACGTTTTTTGAAAATTTTCATGAAAATAATGATTTACAGATCCTTCAGATGGGAATCTGAAAAATTTCAAGAGACATAAACTAATAAAAAAGAAAAAGAAATAGAAATGTTAGGATATTGGAGTTTTCGTTTGTTTTTACCATGTTTTATTTAACCAAACTAACTTATTGTGTCAACACTAAGTGTAATATTTCCATAATTATTAAATAAAGTCAATAAATAACAAATTCTACTCCAAAAATATAATATATAATGTAGATATATTATATTACTCGAAAGGTTTCAAAAATAACATGTATACATCTTCAGGGGTGATTTAACTGTGAAAAATAACAAGTATTTTCCTGTCAACGGTTAAATAGAACTATTAGAGGAATTCAATGAATAAATCCACAACAGAAATATAACTGATGTTACTTGTCCAGTTTCACAAGTAACATTTGCATTGTCAGGAGTAACTTTTATATTGATTTTCACTCCACGATTTAACTTGCCTAGCTCACAATTTCCAATCCAAGTTAAATAGTGATAAAGCTAAAAATTTGAGAGATCATTGGATTCGGAATGTCGTCTCTTCTTATATTTATCACTAATTTGATTCTAATATTGTATGTTTTATTCAAATATTCATCATCTCCATTTATTTTAGAAATAAAAGTGCAAAATGGCTGTAGTATTGGCTCCTTCACATAATGGAAACATATTCAAAGGAACACTGTCACAATTTATAGCAGTACTAGCAGGTATCTATAAATTTAATTATGTTAGACATAAATTCCAAGGTCGTTTGTATTTCTTAGTCTTTTGGATTTAAAATGGTACCTAAATATAGTATTTGTTAACACCCGGACAGAGTTAACTTCAACGGACCACAGGGAAAGGGACGTCCCAATCTTTTAACAAGAAAGCTACTGTGAATGTTCCACTTGTACCACCTTTTTATTTGTAAATATGCTTCTTTTTAATTTCAGGTTCTATGGTTGCAATGAGTGATGGAATGCATTATGGCTGGTCAGCCCCAATTGTACCAATTTTATTGAAACCAGATTCTCCAATAAAAATCACTAAAACCGACGGTGAGTGGTTAGAAACATCCTTGATGATTGGAGCTTTCTTAGGACTATGGATATCCATGTATCTTGTGGATAAAATTGGAAGAAAAAAATCTATATTACTGGCTACATCTGTTTCACTATTAGTTTGGATAGTTATAGCTTTTAAACCGAGAGTTGAGTACATTTATGTAGCTAGAGCATTTGCTGGAGCAGCTGGAAATATGGCATTTGTGGCAGTTCCTATGTATATAGCGGAAATAGCTGAGCATAAGATACGAGGATTTTTAAGTAGCTTAATTAATTTGTTTATGCTCTCTGGCATCATTATGGTGTATACAATAGCACCTTATTCGCCATTTTATGTCCATTGCGTTGTTGGTATGTGCGTAGCATGTCTTCAACTAATTAGTTTTCCATTTATGCCAGAAAGTCCATATTATTTGTTGTATAAAGATAAACCAGAAAGAGCAGAGGAAGTTTTCAAACGGTTTAGGCTACGGGGAATGGACGTATCTAAAGAATTAGAAGATGTAAAAAGTGCGGTAGCTAGGCAAAAAACAGAGAAAGGGAATTTCAAAGATCTTTTCATAGTAGCAAGCAATAGAAAAGCATTTCTGATAATGGCCCTGGTAAATTCGGCACAACATTTTGGAGGTATCAGTGTACTTCTGATGAATTTACACGCAATATTAGAAGCAGCTGGTTCTATATATTTACAATCTGAATTAGCAGCTATTTTATTCTCTATAATAATGTTAATATCTGCTGCCGCAGCTTCACTATCAATGGATAAGTATGGCAGAAAAACTTTATTGATACTATCCTCTATTTTAACTTCTGTATGTTTGGTAACTATAGCTGTTTATTTTAGCTTCAAAAATTCCGGATACAATACAGTTTCTGTGAGCTGGATTCCAACTGTGTGCGTAATGATGTACGCCTGTTGCTTCAAGCTTGGCTTAGGCATGGTACCAATAGTTCTAACTGCAGAATTGTTCCCTGCTAAAATGAAAGCTTACGGCATGGCTTTAGCTGATGGTTGTTATATCGTTTCTTCTATTGTATCCCTTCTAGTCTATCAACATCTTACCAATTATTTTGGTATCGAGTATCCATTTTATTTATTTTCATTCATCTGTATATTTACGTCCATCTTCACTTATTTTTATATTCCGGAAACTAAAGGGAAATCTTTGGAAGACATACAAATGATTTTGAAAGGAAAGTATTTAGATAACAGCAAACAGCCTCAGGTTGACGATAAAGCGCAAGTAAATGCTGATTGAATATTGATGTTAAATCGTACATATGATAGATGGTTAAAAATATCAAATACGTATATCGCTCATTCGAAATAGGTCAGCGGTGCAACCCTAAAATAACGCATGGAAAATCGAGGTAACTGACAATGAAGAGGCTCCAGGATGGAACATATTGCAGTTGGTGCATTGGGTTATTGCATTAAGATAGCAAGAAATACACACCGACCACAAATTTTTTATATATATAAATAATATAAATAAATCACTCAAAGATTTTTGAACTTCGCGGTGTCTCAAATTACTCGTTGGTACTTGTATTTTTTATATCTTTGTAACTGCTTGTTATGCATTACCGTTGATCATTCAACGGCATTACTTAGGAATTTTTTTGGAAAACTTGGTACAAATTGATTTTTGTGTTCAATGTTTTTTATTGGGAGTGCAGAGTAAAGTGCTACAACTATTTTTCTCGTGAAATGGGACAATTATCAAACCTTACATAAATTAATTTTTTTTAATGCAAATAATATTGATATATTATAATAAAAATTAGGGTTTCGACATCAACACGTAAAATTAAAATTGTTATTTTGTATTAAGTAGAAAGTTTATGATAATCATCACCATCCGTTATATCGTATACTAGTATTTCTGCATTCTGACATTTTTTAGAGCCACAGCATAGATCGCAGCATTAAAGCCTTGTGACAAGCATTATATCTGCCACTACAGGAACAAATAAATTTTTGTAATTTTTCCTGGAAAAAGCATCAGACCATGACGTGGCACA
This sequence comes from Galerucella tenella, assembly GCA_910591685.1. NCBI lineage: Eukaryota > Metazoa > Arthropoda > Insecta > Coleoptera > Chrysomelidae > Galerucella > Galerucella tenella. Next base: position 25,399 of record CAJUYH010001881.1, read on the forward strand.
TGGGAGAGGACACACAGAGATAAGGCCTGTGAATAATGCCAACAGACCACATGACCACCAGATATATCTTTCGCAAGAACTTCAAGATTGTCATCAAAGATCGAAAGGAGCTTGAGGAAGAGAACGCACCACCACTCAGTAGAGCGAATGAACTGATCTGGTGTACAGACGGATTAAAAAATGAGCTCGGCACCGGAGCTGGCATATACAGCAAGTCGTGCAAATATGAAGTAATCGTCTCGCTAGGAAAATACGCCTCGGTATTTCAAGCAGAGGTCTATGCAATACTTGCATGTATATATATATATATAAGCGGGGGTCCTACAGCTTCTGCCGCATCCCGCATTTCGATCGCCAAACTCTTCTATATCTCCATAAATCCTCCTGGATTGCTCTATCTCTCATTGCTTGCATAATTCCACTTATCCATGTAGTTGCTGGTCTTCCACGTTTTCTTTTGTTTTCTGGAATGTATTCCAACGCACGTTTGGGTCATCTATTCTCGTTCATTCGTTGCACGTGACCATACCATAATAACTGTCGAGTTTCTATTATTTCTGAGGTTTTATGAATTCTATTTGTTCTCCGTCTTATCTCATTATTTGGAATATGCTCTTTCCTTGATATGCGACAGGCTCTTCTTAGGTACTCCATCTCCACACAGTCTATCTTTCTCTTCGTCTTTTATGTTATTTGCCAGCATTCTGCCCCATACGTTAAGATAGGCTCTACAACTGCTGTGTAGATTGTCTTCTTGGTTTTTAAACTAATTTGGTTGGACCAAAGTAATGAATTGAGAATATGTATCGTTTTCTGACCCTGTTGTGCTTTGTGTTTAATGTCACGTTCTGAAGATCCTTTGTTGGAAATCATGCTTGCATGTGCAAGGGCAAATAATATGAGAGCCTACAACAACAGGCAGATCAGGATCTACAGTGACAGTTAAGCTGCCCTTAAAGCACTGTAGTGCTATAGGGTGACATCTTGGCTAGTATGGGAATGCGGAGAAGAACTTAGAAGTCTGGCGACTCGGAACAGTGTAACACTGGAGTGGGTCCCAGTTCACAAAGGAATCGCTGGCAATGAAAAAGCTGACGAACTCGCAAGAGCAGGATCGTCAACTCTGATGAACGGACTCAAACCTGCTGTGTGCATCCCCAGATGCTTAACGAGGTCATGGTTAAAAGGGTGGGTGAAAGAACAACACAATAAACACTGGAAGAATACTCCCAAGAACATGGGAAGAAATTCATTAAAGAACCCTTAGAAAAAATAGCGAAAGAACTGATCTCAATGAACAGGAACAAACTACGCACCATAACGGGGCTACTTACGGGACACTTTCCCACAAAGGAGCACCTGAACAAAATAGGGCTGTATAACGGAGACCTTGCTTGCAGAAGATGCAAAGAGGACACCGAAACAGCTCTGCACATACTATACAACTGTGAGTCGCTGGACCACAGAAGGCAGAAACTGTATGGCAGAACCCAAAAATGACTCCAGAAGACTTCTACAACCAACCAGCAAAAAACCTGTATGAGCTAATACAGGGAACGGATTGGCTGTAGTCAGAACACTAGGAATATCCACAATAAGCCCAGGAGGCTGAGGTGGTGCTTTAAAAAGAACTTTTCCATTGCTGTATCTCCTTCGAAACAATTGAAATGCAGTATATTACTATTTAGTTTCCAACCATATTGTGTTATATTAAAAGATTTAATTTCCAAATTTGTATTCCATTCATTCACTTGCCACTACTACTGCATGTGCTGGAGGTATTTTGTCAACTACTACCTATAGTATTCTTAATAGCTGCAGCTTTATACCTTATGTCGATAATTGAAAATATCTTCCACAAAAACCTTTTTTTGTGTGGTTATGGCGCCTGAAATCAGCCCAGCGACAGACACAGAAACAGTAATAAAAATTACTTATTATAACTTTTTTAGTGGTTAATTCAACTTGGCAGGAGAGGTGGAACCAGCATAAAAAAACCTGGGATGAAAATACAAGTCGTAACGAGTAATTTGAGACCCGCAAAGTTGGTAGAATCCTAGAAAGTTTTATTCGAGAATAAGTGCTTCTTCGACTTAATAAGTTAAGAGGTATTTATTCTCTCCCAAAATATATAAAAATTGTGTTATCTATATCTATTTTTAAGCTTCTTGCTATTTTGCAGCTCATAAAAAATTACTGACTACTCGTACTCAACAAGTTCAATGAGGTTTTTTTGTTTGCAATAACTCAATGCACCTACTGCAATAGATTTCATCCTGGCACCTCTTCGTGGTCGGTTATCTCGATTTTCTAAGCGTAATTTTAGTACTTATAAATAGAAAGTAACTGGATTCTCTCAGTGTTATAAGTTAATTATTAAATCAATTCGATTTTTGAGGCTTGTGGCAATGCTACGCATGAAAAATTGTTGACAAATAATCAAAATGTATTATCTCTAAATAATTATTTGCCAATATTACCGAGAAGATACTTTTTGTAATTTGTCACTATTTTTTTAAACAAAACTTAATCTTCTAATCCAAAATCCGAACAAAGGTCGTCCTTCACAGATGTGTCAACCAGATGAACATAATTTATTTTTGAATGGAATAAGTTTCTGAACATAATTTGATTGGGCAACCCTTTCAATAATGGTCATGATTATTATTAATAAAATTTATAAAACCTCATTATGTTTTTTTTAATTTCGCCGACTTGTCAACCAAACAAAACAAACTCCAGTGAAAATTTTATAATATATACAACATGGAACACCTCAGTAGCTTACCTTTTATATAGTAATGACCTTAATTGCATAATGTAGAGAATTGGCATGAAAATTGGAATCCGATCTGTCTAGATCTACCTGCTTTTCATGCACACAACTCCGCTTTTTATATTAAAGGGAAGCTAATACTATTGAAGCTATTTTCGAATAACCAAACGTATCAGAAATACTTTGCTTCAGTAACTGATAAAGCTGATATTTTCATTGACGAAAAAAGGAATATAATTCAAGAATTCCCCTCGGCCATGTACGAGGCTTGTTCAACTGAAACCCATCTTTGGTCAGGTTAGTCTTGGAAACAATTGTAATCATAGGTAGTGTATGCAAACGTCACACTGATCTGTTTATTTCGTTTATATTTGACAGCGATTTTAAGTATTGTGACTTTGAAATGGGCGTTTGTTGTTAACAATCCGTCCAAATGTGATAAGCGTGCGGTCATTCAATTTTTGTGTGCTGAAGGTGTGCAACCGTTGCAAATGTATACGCGAATTCAAGCAGTGTATGGAAACGCATGTTTTGCATATCCAACTGTGAAGGAATGGTGTCGAAAATTTAAGAATGGAGAAGAGAGGACGAATGATAAGCCACGACCAGGTGCATTGATTACTGCATCAACAGATAGGAATGTCGAATTTCAATCAGAGCAATTTCAGAAAATGTTGGTGTGAGTATAGGATCTGTCCATAGTATCGTACACAAATTAGTTTACAGCAAAGTTTGTGCGCAATGGGTTCCTCGTCTTTTGTCTGAGGACCAAAAAAGCTTGCGAATGGGCTTGTCTTTGCAACACCTCACGGAATACAGTCAAAATGGTAATGACTTTCTCTCGTCAATAGTTACTGGCGATGAATCTTGGTGTCATTATTTTGAACCATCCAGTAAGCTGTCATCGATGCAATGGAAACACGCAAATTCTCCGCCACCAAAGAAGTTTAAAGTTCAACCTTCTGCAGGCAAGGTGATGTTGACATTTTTTTCGACCATGGAGGACCCTTGCTGATAGAGTTTACAGAACCTAGAGTGCATATCAACGCAAACCTGTATAATGAAACTTTGAACAAGCTCCATCAAGCAATAAGAAGAAAACGTCCAGGGAAGCTTTCACGTGGTGTTATTCTGCTTCACGATAATGCTCGTCCTCATGTTGCCAACGTAGTGAAAGAAAATCTGCAACGAAAGAAATGGAGGATATTAGAGCATCCACCCTATAGTCCCGATTTATCGCCTTGCGATTTTCACATCTTTAGGCCACTAAAAAAGGCGTTAAAAGGTAACCGTTTTCAGTCGGACGCAGAAGTACAAAACGCTGTGAAACAATTCTTCCAGCAGCAGCCACAAGAATTCTATAAGCAGGGTATACATCGGTTGGTGAAACAGTGGGATATGTGCCTCAATTGTAGTGGTAGTTATTTGTTACTGTACTTGTCAATAAATTTTTCCAGGACCAAAGATGGGTTTCAATTGAACAAGCTGTGTATTAAAAAATATTGTTACAGATATCGAATATTTGTTGCGAAAAATGATGTATAAAATTGAATCCTGATAATTGTGGTTGGTCCCTGGACGGTTATTTCAAACCAAAAGAATTGAATAGAGACCAGATACCTTTTGAAAATAAACGACATGTTAGAGAAGAAAACGACGAAGCTTCCTCCGACTTGGAAAACGATGGAGCTTCCGGTGAGTTTGATCCTGGATAATTATTTATAACACTGTTTAGGATTACAATGTTATTATTTTTTTGCTTCCTCATTCTTTGAGGGTACAGAGCTTTGGATAATTAAATATAGATTATGGAATTTTTCTAAATATTCTATGCCTAATGTTACGCGTCACGTGCCTATTGTCAAATGTCACGTGTCTGGCGTCAAATGTCACGTATCTTGCGTCAAAAGCAGTTTTTACGTCAAATGGTCCGGGTACTACGTCATTTTGCATTACGTTAAATGTCTTACTACAAAGAGGTCCCGTGGAACGTCGAATGTCACGTGTGTCTTATCGAAAGTCCATTAGTTGCTTGTTTTTTCATTCTTTAAGACTATTGACTGTAGAATCATGTACGATTTCATGCAAGCATGTCTCGTTGGAAGTTTAATTTTATATGAAAAAGCTGCAAAGTATGGAATAATGACTGATGAGTACTTTTGTGATCCTTCTTCTTCACCACCATCTTCCCTATGATCTACAGCAAGAATTTATAAAAAAAAGCGGCTAACCAGAATGCCCTTCACAGAAACAATTCTTTAGACTGTTTTTACAATATCTTCATCTTCAAATATTAATCAGCTACTTAATAATAATCTCTTTAAGGACTTTCATAGTGTATATAAATGTTATTAACTATTGTTGTATGAATTTGCAAAGTTTGTTTTAATAAGATTCCATCATACATATTTGACAAGATTGGATATGTAAATATTTTAATCAATAAAAAACCATGCTTTTTATTGCCTATTTTTCATTACTTATGTTTTCAAGAATAAGTGCGATGTGACAATAATTTTTTTTCCACTACCGTATTCTTTAGATTTCATTTAGCCCCATTAAAATAAATATTTTTGCGTTCGGTGAGTGAAAAAAATATAATTTTTCTTAAATTTTGTGTATTTGTATGAGTGGTGTAAAATTAAATCAAGGCGCGCAGTGATATTGTTCAAACTTATAGAGTTCTATAAATATTCTAACCGTATTGAATCACAGCAATGTAAGTGTAACAGGCACGCAAAACTGATAGGTTAACATTGACAGACGAAGCCATGTGCAAAATGTGCATGTTATGTAGCCAAGAAGAGGAAGACATCCTATAGAGAACATGCGTGTCCTTGCTAATTAGACACTAGCGTCCATGGTGGCGAACATTTGCACTTTCTGTGTGAGATAAATTAAATATTATACCACTGAGAAGTTATTAAAATTATAGTATTTAAAAGCGGATTCCAAAAAATTAATGTCTTGGTCTTACGATTGTCATCTAGCAGCAAATTTAAAAATGTTTATCTACGACCACCTTTAAAAGTGTGGTCGTAGATAAAGTTTTGTATGGCACTTGTGCGTGAAGTATTTTTGCGCACTCGTTGCGAAAAAGACACTCGCTACGTTCGTGCCTTGCATTTTCACAGCTCGTGCGCAAAAGTATAACTTCACGCACTTGTATCATAAACAACTATTTCAAGAGTAGCCATGTAAAAAATGTAGTACAAGTGTGATAAAAGTAGTGAGTAGAAATGTTTAAATAATTTATTGTGTTTCGCATCGTGACGCCCTTCCTATATACATCCTTAACAAGATTCGTAATAGAAGTTTAAAAATTTTCATTAAGTACTTTGTACATAATAATTTTTTCAAGTTAAAGATAAGTAATATAAGTAAGAAAATCTACTTATATTACTTATTATATGCAAAGTTTTGAAATTTTTTAATCTTGTTTGAAGTGATTTTATTGTGTATGTACCTATAAAAGGAAATGAGAAACATTTTTAAGACAGTTATTTCCGAGAGTCACAATTTTTTCATTGGAAATTTCAACTTCTTTAAGAATAATTTTTCAAAATTCCTTAAATAGTAAGTTTTTGATTAATTATTAGAAAAAAGAATGCTATACCCTTTCGATACATTTTTCTAGATGTCATCGCTCATATTTTTATCAAGAATTAACACGTTTTGAACTTCCTGATTAGAATAGAAAAGTATGCATTTATTATTAGCACATATAAACTCACTTAAAATAATATTTCTCGTCTAGTTATGCAACTTTGTCAATTTTAATGAGAATTGATGAATATACAGTGAATTTATTAACCATAAAATGAAAAAAACTTCAAATCCACCCACTCTAGACATCTTTTTCCACAGCAAAATTTTATTGAGGCATATTTTGGTCCAAATAATTCGCCCTTAGCATGTCCCAATATGATTCACCCTGTATAATGTATTATTTATTCATCCACTCTCATTTATTTCAGGAATAAAAGTAAAAATGACCGCTATATCGGCTTCTGTACCTGATGAAAACAGATTTAAAGGAACGCTATCACAATTTGTAGCAGTATTAGCAGGTATCTATACTATCTATACAGTTTTACTATTGTATCAAAACAATGAAAACCATTTTTAACATTCACTAAGGGCCGGTTTTACAGGAGAGATTTATACTAGGTATAGTTATTCTGGGAATAAAGTTATACCAGAATTTATACCTAGTTTAAAACTAGTTGGTTTTACGATGCTTTTTTACACCGGTACAGCAATTCTTGGAGTAAGAATTGCTATACCGATGTAAAAAAGCATCGTAAAACCAACTAGTTTTATTCATCGGTATAGCAATTCTTACTCCAAGAATTGCTGTACCGTTGTAAAAAAGCATCGTAAAACCAACTAGTTTTAAACTAGGTATAAATTCTGGTATAACTTTATTCCCAGAATAACTATACCTAGTATAAATATCTCTTGTAAAACCGGCCCTAAGCCAATTAACATTTTTTTAGTTCGACATTTCATTTTGTTGTTAAATAAATGTTTCTTCTTTATTGTTATTGTTACACCCTGTATAATTATGACTTAGACCGTTGGGTAGCTTTAAATTTTTGTATGTGAGGTATGTGGGGCATAAGGAGTTGGTAGGGGTGCGTTTTTTCTCATGTCATTTTAGTTCCCCCTGTCCACTCTAGAAACGGTTTTAAAAGTTTTTTGATATATATTTTCCTTCACGAGGTACAGTTCATGAAAAGTTTTAAAATTGACATCCTGTATTTACGTTTAGACACAGGTCAGCATAAGGCAAGATTCTCTTTGCGTATTCATTAGAGCAAATTTGCGACCACGAACGATCTACTCAAGAAAGCTTGAGCCTTAGAGCAAGGCTCTATGATATAATTTTCTAGATTGGATAAAAATAGCTGAAGAGCTTATAGAGTACTACGTTTATTATCATTATTATTATATCCACAATCATTAGATCATATCATATTTCAGGAAACAATGTTTCTCTTCTTCAAATAAAATATTGATTTGAGTATTTTCCAAAATTATCAGATCGGGGGGTCTGTCGGTTTGCTTACTTTCAAGATACTTACACCAAACTGCTAATCTTCCAACTGTGTAATTTACTTACCAGTAGTACCACCTTTTTATTTGTTAATGTGTACATTATTTTTAATTTTAGGTTCTTTGGTTGCAATGAGTGATGGGATGCATTACGGCTGGTCCTCTCCTGTTGTACCAATTTTATTGAAACCAGATTCTCCAATAAAAATCACTAAAACCGACGGTGAGTGGTTAGAAACATCCTTGATGATTGGAGCTTTCTTAGGACTATGGATATCCATGTATCTTGTGGATAGAATTGGAAGAAAAAAATCTATATTACTAGCTACATCTGTTTCACTATTAGTTTGGATAGTTATAGCTTTTAAACCGAGAGTTGAGTACATATATGTAGCTCGAGCATTTGCTGGAGCAGCTGGAAATATGGCATTTGTGGCAGTTCCTATGTATATAGCAGAAATAGCTGAGCATAAGATACGAGGATTTTTAAGTAGCTCAATTAATTTACTGTTGCTCTCTGGAATCATTATAGTGTATACAGTAGTGCCGTATTCGCCTTTTTATGTCCATTGCGTTGTTGGTATTTGCGTAGCATGTATTCAACTAATTAGTTTTCCATTTATGCCAGAAAGTCCATATTATTTGTTGTATGAAGGTAAACTAGAAAGGGCAGAGAAAGTTTTTAAATGGTTTAGACTAGAGGGAATGGACATATCTAAAGAATTAGAAGATGTAAAAAATGCGGTAGCTAGGCAAAAAACAGAGAAAGGAAATTTTAAAGATCTCTTCACAGTACCAAGCAATAGAAAAGCATTTCTTATTATGGCCATGGTAAATTTTGCACAAAATTTTGCAGGTATCGGTGTGCTTCTGATGAATTTACACGTCATATTAGAAGCAGCTGGTTCTATATATTTGCAATCAGAATTTGCAGCTATTTTATTCTCTATAATATTGTTATCATCAGCTACTATAGCTTCTTTATCTATGGATAAATACGGCAGAAAAACTTTATTGATGCTATCCTCTACTTCAACTGCTTTATGCTTGGTAACTATAGCTGTTTATTTTAGTCTAAAGAATTCCGGATACAATACAGTTTCTGTGAGCTGGATACCAACTGTGTGCGTAATGATGTACGCCTGTTGTTTTAAGATTGGCTTAGGCATGGTACCAATAGTTCTAACTGCTGAATTGTTTCCTGCTAAAATTAAAGCTTACGGTATGGCATTAGCTGATGGATGTCATATCGTATCTTCAACTTTATCCCTTCTAGTCTATCAACGTCTCACGGATCATTTTGGTATTGAGTATCCATTTTATTTATTTTCATTCATCTGCTTATTTACGTCTATCTTCACTTATTTTTATATACCCGAAACTAAAGGCAAATCTTTGGAAGACATACAGATGATTTTGAAAGGAAAGTATATCGATAACAGCAAGTAGCCCCAGGTTTACGATGTAGCTAAAGTAGAAGCAGCTTGAATATTTATTCCACCTATAATATTAAATTTTGAATTATAATAATATAATTTATTTATTTTTTTATTTTAACTTAACGTGCCTCGACAGCACTGGTACATACAGTGTGGAAACCACTTATGGAATAAAATTCTTCATGTCATTATTTTAGAAAATTATAAAAAATGCCGAGACATGTCAACTTTTGGATTGAGTTGTGCGTTATGTAAACATAAATTTAAATGTACAGGGTGATTCACGCAAGTATGCCATAGTCGGTGTTGTTTTTTTTAAAAAATATCATAGGGCATATGTCTCAAACGGCAAAGTATATCTCAAGAAACAAGAAACCGATAAACCACTGAGAATTAGAAGTGAGCTAGACCTGGAATAGAAAAAAAAAAAAAAACTATGAGAAATGGCGACTGAAAATCTGAATATACTATACATTAACATAAGGAGTCTAAGAAATAAAACCAATGATCTCAAAGATATATTATTAACCAGTAAAAAAACAATACAAATTATAATACTCACTGAAACCTGGATCTATAAAAAACTATTTTAACATCACATCATATACAGCGGTACATGACTGTCGTACAACTAGAGGAGGAGGAACAAGTATATATGTTAGAGATGGAATAAACTATGTACTAAACACCAAAGACAAAATATCTGCAGACGATTGTAACATAGTCTCTATCTACTTACCTCAAGAGAAACTAACAATATATATTCAGTCTATCGACCACCGAAAAACAGATGCCATGCGTTCTTACCAGAGATTGATCAACTATTTGAACAGCAAAAAGGACAGTGTATTTTTGTGGGGGATATGAACCTGGATCTACTAAAAAGTTCACAAACCATTAACGAATATAAACAAATTATAACAATGAACGGATTTCATGTACAAAACATACTCAATCAAAAAAATGCCACCCGAATCACGAACAGTAGTGCGTCTATACTAGATCACGTAATTACAAACAAGAATATGATATGCACTATGAAATTAGAAGATCACAATATATCGGACCACAAGATTATATATATAGACATTAAAAAAATCAGGATAAAAAATATCAAACAAGAAATCACAAAAACCTATCTCGATAAAACAGCATGGCAAAATATAATAAAGGAAGAACTAAATAAAAATGAAGTAAACACATTTAAACAACTTACGCTACTAATTAACGAAACAAAAGAACTATGTACAAAAAAAACAAAATAAAAATACAGAATAACAACACCTGGATAACAAATGAATATATACAAAAGATGAAACAAAGAGACAAACTCTATGTAAGATGGAAAAACATACAAAATGAGATTACGGGAAGAGAATTCAAACATGCAAAAAATGAGTTGAATAAACTAAGAATGAAATTACAGAAAATACATACAGAAATAAAATTTAAGGAGACACAAGGAGACAGCAGAAAAACTTGGAAAATAATTAACGAACTATGTAGTAAAAACTCCAAGGAAAATAAAGAAATACATAAAATTATTGACCAAGATGGAAACCAATTTGAAAATAACAAAGAAAGTGCAGAAAAAATGAATCAACACTTTGCATCAGTTGGGCATACATTAGCATCAAAAATAAAACAAACTACTGGAACGAAGTTCAAAGAAGAAGAAGTGGAACAGAGCATAACTTTAAAGAAAACTGACCTGACAGAAGTGAAGGAAATATTAAAAGATATGAAAAACCACACTGCACCAGGAATGGATGGAATAACTAAGAAAGACATAGTAACACTCATAGACATCATAGGACCAAAATTAGTTCAACTAATAAATAATGTAATAGAAAATGGCTGTTTCCCAGAAGAGCTTAAATTATCCAAAATAATACCTGTATATAAAAAAGGTGAACATGACAATGTAAATAACTATAGACCAATATCACTGTTAAGCATATTCAGCAAACTAATAGAAAAAATAATAAAAAAAAAACTTGTAAATTTTATAGACACAACATTCAAATTTGATAAAAGTCAGTATGGATTTCAAAAACGGAGTAGCACACTTGGAGCAACGGTAGATTTACTGGATTACATCACAAGCGAGCTCAATGAGAACAGATATGTAGTTACAGTGTTTATTGACTTACAAAAAGCATTTGACACTGTGGATATTGCATTACTGCTAGAAAAATTACAGAACATGGGATTTTGTAGAAAATGTCATGAACTACTAAACTCATATTTCACGGGAAGAAGGCAACAAACCTATGTCAATGGTGAAATGAGTGATGAAAAAAGTGTAGAAGTAGGAATAGCTCAAGGGTCAGTCTTGGGCCCACTTCAATACCTACTACATGTACAAAGTCTAAAATATGCAGGGCTAAGAGTAAAGTACTACAAATACTGCGATGATACAGTTCTTGTTTTCTCGGGAATAAATGAAATCGAACTTGAACAAAACATAAACAGTGATCTTGAAAGATACTACCAGTGGTTGTGCTACAATAAGTTAACTATAAATGTGGAAAAGACTGTTTATATGGTGCTAAATCAAGTGGGAAAAAAACAGATAAATCCTAAAATAAAAATAAATGACTGTGTTCTCAAACAAGTTAATCAATATAAATACCTAGGCCTTATAATAACTGAAAATCTAACATGGAATGCCCATACAGACAGTATCATAAAAAAAGTAGCCCCAATGCTGGGGGCAATACGACAATGCAACCATATGCTAAGCAAAAATGCTAGATATCTACTATATAATAGCTTTATTGAACACCATATAAGATATCTTATACCATGCTATGGAAATGCTAGTGCTCAAGTGATAAACAAACTACACAGACTACAAAATAAAGCAATAAAAACCATATTTGCAAAAAACTATAATACATCAAGTGACACTTTATATAAAGAATACCCATTTCTCAAACTAGATAAACTAAAAAACTTTGAACAAACTAAACTTATATATAAAATACAGAATAACCTAATTAAAACCAATGTGCAACTAAAACAAAATAAAGACAATCATAATTATAACCTAAGAACTAAAGAAAGACTCAGAAATAACTTTGCAAGGACAAAAAAAGGACAGGACTCTCCTATTTATCGAAGTATATGTACATTATAATCCTGTACCACAGACAGTTTTTGAAGGATGTGAGAAAGTTGTGTACCATAGCCTCAAGAAATTTTTCAAGGATCAGAGACAATAATTGATTGATTAGTATTGTAAAAACCTAACTCATATATATTTTTTATTATTGAATCTGTTAGTATACATTAAAAACTAAGGCCCTCGGTACCAGATTTATTGTAATCTGATAAGAGGTCAGAAATAAATGTTTAAAAAAAAAAAAATCAAAAATCTAAACTAACTAATTATTAGACGTATTTGTATATTAAACAAAACCTGCTACGACCATGAATTTTATCATAAATACCTGAAAATTGCCTAAAAACGCCAATAATTAGACAAATTCGGTAAATATAATGTGGATTGTTTTAAATCGGTAAATAATGTGGATTGTTTTCTATTCTGTCAGTTGTTGATGTGTTGACAGTTTATACTGAAAAAGTAAAATCTTTGTCAAACACTCTTTCCTGGTCGACATAACAATGAAATATTTAAATGAGACTCACCGAATTGAGATTTTAATGATGATCGGGTACGGGGATAACTGCAGAAGTCAAGTTGAAGTGGCAAACTTATTTAATTCATGTACAATTCAGAGAACTTGGACATATCAAACCATTGAAAAGAAAACCACACTTCGTTGAAGATGATGTGAAAGTGGATATTTTGTTAAGTGTCGAATAGAATCCAACTTCAAGTACACGTCAAATTGCCCGTGAAAATAATGTTAGTCATACAACTGTTCTAAGATGTCTTCATAAAGAAAAACTTCATCCCTATAAATTAACTTTTGTGCAGGAGTTAACAGAAGACGATCCAGATCGTAGGATGGATTTCTGCGAAAGATTGATGAATAAGCTGAACAGAAATGAGATAGCTCTTGGTACTTTTGAAACCGCCATGCATTTTATTGATTTTTTTGAGCAAACTAAGTTTCACGTTCAGTGATTTGAAAATTATGTTTGACAAACGTTTTTCTATGGGATTTTCAAGGTAATTATGCAATAACATTAGATAAATACGTGTATTTTGGCTTGGTTATTAATTTGCTAATATGTACTTGAAATTTGGAAAGTTTAGCTACAAGCTGTATATTTTGTGGAATAATTTATTCTAGCGACAAACGGGGAAAGGAGTGGATTTAGTGCATAAATTGCAATTTATGAGCTCATACATCTTGTGCAGGACATAATTATTGCCAAAGAAATTATGGGAAAAGTACTAATATGCATATATACAAATGTAAGGAAATCTCGACTTTTTCTTGAAGAAATTTTGTCTGGCATGTCAAGACTTCCTAACGATTTGCGAAAAAGAATATTAATCTGCATTTTATAAAAATAGCATAACAAACACCGCAACAAAAAACTGTTGATTAATAGGAATGTTAAAATTCATTATAAAAATTTCATTTTGATATTTATGAATTGCCATTTGGTACAGTACAGTTTGATAAATATTATTTCCTCACGAGTAAATGATAACGCACAAATGATTTCTACATATTTTGCTGCATAATGATATAAATTCTTCACACCAGTGAATAATGAAAAAGAATTCACGCTAAAATGAATTAAAATGAATAAATAACGCAAATCGCTTCTGATAGCGCGTCGTTTGAAACGTCAAAATAATGATATAATATAATCATAACTTTACGTATTATATAGTGAAAAAAATAGACATCAGTAGCGATAGTGAACAATTGAAATATGTACGCCTCCAGAAATTAATTTCGGGCTTCGATTAAAAATAGTTTTAAAAATAAATATTCTCTATAGCCTAGTGATAAAAATGGTTGACTCTAGTGCGGACGATCAAGGTTCGATCCTCGTTGGAAGTTTTTTTTAGTCGTGGAGAAAGTATAGTCTTTTACTTGTGTAGAATGGCTATCATTAACTTGGATAATTCCAAAACTCACTCGCTGCGCTCGCTCGTTTTGGAAACTTCATCCGTGTTAATAATTGCCATAATTCTGCACTCGTTGAAGAATATACTATTTTTCCACTACTACCTGTAAAGTTGACAATTATTGCTTCTTCTAGCCAACTGAGAAGTGGTTAATACTTTTTATTCACATCCATTTCTGTAATACTCTCATTACTTACGTCATTGAAGGTTGGAAAGTGTCATATTACATACCTTTCTTCCCCCGCTGACAGGCAAAGCTCCTCGCGAAATAATTTTGTTGCTCGGTCAATGAAAATATTCTTCACCATCTTGGTGTATAATATACTGCTTTATAAATGATGTTTACAAATAATATATTGATTTGTCAACATCGAACATAATAAATATGATATTATATATTATATTTTTAATAGAAAGGAATTTAAAAAACAATGATAAATAACGGCATATAAGGCGCTACCAAAACGTCAAAATAAAGATATAAAAAAATATTGGTTCAATTTCTTATCAAAAACAAACAAAATAAAGTATCCTTATACTTGAGCTGGGGTTGTATTTGTTATCATTACGAAATAGAATTTTGTTTAATTATATAACGAGTCAATTCAAGGCTATTTTTTACAACTACAAAATTTGTGTGCACAAAGTTGTTTGGCTGTGGCAAGGTAACATGGGAAACATTGAACTTTGATACCAATATTTATAGATGTAAAATATTTAATGCTAATTGAAAAAAGTTGTTCAAGTTTTTTCATCAATCGATGTCATTTTTGATGTTTAATTTTTTTACTCTGTTAATCGTGGGTATAATTAATTATATATAGGTATACATATTCAAGTACAAACTACTAGACTATTACCAACCAATTATTTTGGGTATATGAATAAAAGGATATTGTTCAAAGTTTCATAACAATAAGTTAATCAAAATTACTTACTTATAAACGGCCTATTACCAAAGATTTATAGATTCCGTAGCGTAAACTAATGCAAAGATTTCTGTGGGACGATTAAAGATAAATCATAGGACGACCCCACTACCATCATAGATTGCTCTTACGCATGACGCTGATCGCGACTGTATTATCTATGCTATGACTGTACTGTAACGCTAAAGACTCAATTTCATCATAACGTACTCGTTATGTCATCAGTCATTTTTGCCTGAGCGCGAATTTTGAACTAATGGCACTTTTATTCAAATAATTTTATCATGATAGGTAATTTCAAGCAGCAAATATGTTATACACAATCACCTGGATATACAAAATTAAGTTGCACAAGTTTTTGTTGAACTACTATCCCCGAATTCTCAAAATATATGAATTTGTCCATTATTGACCTAGGTTAATAATGGAAAAATTATTAACCTAGGTTAATAATGTACAAATTCAAATACTTTGAGGGATCAGGGATAGTTCAACAAAAACTTGTGCAACTTAATTTTGTATACCCAGTAGATTGTGTTTAACATATGTGCTGCTTGAAATTACCTATCAACAAAAAATTATTTGAATAAAAGTGCCATTAGTTTAAAATTTGCGCTCAACCAAAAATGACCGATGACATAACGAGTACGTTCATAATATATCGAAAACTGACAGTGTACTTGTCAGTCAGACGACGGAGTAAACGCTTCTCGGGGTGTGTTTGTGAATTATTTTTAATTTTTAACTTAATTTTGGCTAGTAGTGGAATGAAATGTATATACACACAACCAAACTTATATGGAATCACCTAATATTTTGTATTATGTATGGAATGTATGGAATAACGCTGCTTGAATGAGCTGTGCGATATTTCCTGGAGAGTTCCGACTAGCTCTAATTCTTCTTTCAAGCTGGTCCCACAAGTTTTCAATTGGATATAACTCCGGTGAACATGTAGGCCAGTCCAAAATGGAGACACCATCCGTTTCAAGACATTCTCGAGCCACTCTGCTAGTATGGGGAGGTGCATTATCTTGCATGAAGGTGAAATTATCCCCAACTGCACCTCGCCAAAGCATAACTGCCGGTTCTAACACCAAATCAACATACCTTCGTCGGGTTAAAGTTTGTTGGAGAGGCAGCAAAGGAGTTTTTTGTTCCTCTTATGATACCTTCCCAAAATATTACTGTTCCTCCTTTACATTTTGGGATATATCTGGCATTCTGGAGTCTACCTTGTCTTTGTGAAGCTCTGAGAACCCGAATTTGACGATCATCTGATCTAAGGCCAATTCTGGTCTCATCTGGAAAACGAACATTTTTCCAATTTTCAATTGTCCAGTTTTGGTGTTGACGGCACTAATTAAGCCGGTCAGTTTTGTTTTGCCTGGACAACTCTGGAACCCGTAACTGTCTCCTGCTGTACAATCCTCGAGCACGAAGTCTTCTTCGTATAGTTTCAACTGAAACATTTACACCTGTAGCTTCTAGAAGCTGTCGTTTCAGCTCTGGATCAGAAACATTTGGATTTCTTCTAGCAATTTGGCACACAAAGCGGTCCTGTTGTTTAGTTGTAATTCTTTGACGACTTTGACTAGGCCTATTTTTGAGAGTTCCAAGTTCCAAATACCTTGCAAACGTTTTTGATACAACACCCTGGATAACGCCTACTACCTTTGCTACGTCTCGTTGGGGCATTCCTTGTTCAATGCATGAGAGCAACAATTTTTCCCCTCTGCACATCTGTTAGTCTAACATAAGACATTATTATCTTCTTTGGACCGAAATAAAATTACAGGAGTAACGTGATTTTACTACTGAGCACAAAATTTGAAAGATTATAATTAATGTGCAGTCGTTTATTTTTTGTTATCATGCTCATTAACAGCAAAAAACCTTAGCTTCGAATAGCATACCCAGCTTTTTCCCTACAAAATATTTTAGTCAGAAATACTGAGTGATTCCATATAAGTTTGGTTGTGTGTACACCATGGTGTCCTCGCACCTTATTCCACTCGGTCAATAATATTAGTCTTCACCACCTTGGTGTACAATATACTATTACTTTTAACAGGCTACTCTGTAAACCTCTTTTTTCAACACGTTTTACAAGCATTAAATATGTCACTTTTAATAGCAGTTGCACAAAATGTATACAGGGATAGCGAGAAAGTCTGGCACCAAGTCATTTTCTTTGAAAGGAATTAACATATTATAATTATTATCAAGTTTTGGGGCTATAAACAGTATTGTATTCTTCGTTTTTTTGGCAGTTTCTCTCAAAAACGAAAAATACAATACTGTTCATAACCCTGTATACATGAAGACTGTTCGTCAAAATATTTTGTTATCTTTAAACTGAATATTTCCTGAGATAAAATAATTATAATTTATCAAAAAAATCATATTTCATAATTTGTACATCAAATTCGGATATACTTAAACATCTTAGATTATACGGAGCTTATACCCGTGTATTGTGAGGTTCATTTTTGAATGTATTCAGATTTGAATAAAAAAAGTTTGATTATATTATAAAATCATGAATAACCTTTTCTTAATGTTGATAATATATTTTCGTACGTTTTAACAAATAACATGAAAATAGACAATTCCAAAAGTCGGTTTATTCAAGGCAAACAACATCGTAAATAGAATTTAAGATTCCATAGATCATTTAAATAATGATTTGGATTATACGATATTTCAATAAAATTGCTTTTTTCCATACAATAATGGAAAATTGGAATCCTGAAAGCAAAAGAGCTTTACTTAAGAAGTATTTTTTTTATTAGTATTACCTATTTAAACTTTAACTCGTGTTTTTAAGCTACCATGGCAAAATAACATCAACAGTCTATAGATAAGTATGTTCAGGTCTCCAACTTGTTGGCATTTGGCAGTATAGCCATTCGAGTCCATGAGGCTCTCATATCTATTGCCTGACAACAGTGTTTCTAAAATTTATCGAACTATTTTCAATTTATTCGCACTCTCTTGTGATATTACTACTATCGAGGTGGTGGATAACTTTGGTGGTTCACAAAATTACAGCTTAACCTCAAAAAACTAACAATTTTTTGAAGCAGTCAAAGAAATGGACGAATTAATAGAAATAAATTTAAAATGTGGTAACAAGGTATTGACGGCGCTATTAACAGCGTCAGAAATTGGAAAAATTTCAAGTGGAACTATCAGATGGACTGCTAAACACAATAATCAACTTAGAAATAGATTGTCAGTGGTCAGATGATTTAAATAACAACTGCGTTTTTTTATGTGCCACTGATGACTCCAACATGTCGTTGCAGCGGAGACTGACGACATTCAACCAATAGTGAATAAATGATATCTTCTGTATGTTCCTTGTGGTATATTATTCATTCTTTTTTCAATTTCTTGGGAAATTAAACCACAATATTTTTAAATTCTTTATTTCAACGTTTCGGTAGCGTTCCAGCTACCGTTGCCAAGAAAAAATAAAGTAGAAATTAATTTTTATCCCTAACTGACACAACAGAAAAAATTTGACAACTAGACAATCAAAAATTATTTTGAAGTTTAAGACTGCAAAATTTTGTTATAAAATTTTTATTAAGGTCCATTCATAGTAGATCATATCTGTGGCAAAATGTGAAATGAAATATTTCATTTTATGACATTCCAACGATATGATAGAAATGGAATCTAGTGAAGTGCACGTTCCAGGAACGGTTTTTATTGGGATAGCGCGTTTTTTCGCTTATATTGGAAATGTTGTTAATAAAACGCGTTTCTTGATAGTTTTTTGTGTATGAATATTTAAGTTTTTGAAATATGTATACTCAGTTTTGTGATTTTGTGTATTGAAATGTGTATCGATTAACAACTATTCAAATTATAAATCATAAGAAAACCTGGATAAAAACTTATGATGCTATCCTGATAACGCAGGTAATTGATTATTGGAAATTTCTCTTTCTAACATTGGTAACCAAATTTGACTACATTCGGCTGAAATACTAGCT
>CAJUYH010001882.1:0-44661 GCA_910591685.1 Galerucella tenella
TACGTTGATATTTAGCTCAAAAATGCACGGCCGATAAAAAAAATAACAAATGGTCCAGGTCTAGGTGAATTTTTATGTTACCTACAACTGATGAATGTATTATTTTAGTCGTTTTCTCAAACAATGGATATTGGAAGGAACACTGAATGACCCATACGGCGAGTATTTTATTAAAGTGGATTCAAAATATATTGTATCCAGAGGCAGAACATACTGGACAAGAAGCTACGGATTTAAAGAAGATATTATACCTGATTTTCTTGTTGATTTGAGGTCTGATATTCTTTTATGTGGAAAATCTATGAGTTTGTTGAAAAATTGCGCGCATTCGGTGAGTATCTATTCTTATATAGATTTCAGTGCTAAATATATTTATTGATTAAGTTGTGTCTAAATTACCAGAGATGATTTAAATTTGAAGTATAAAATAATTCCTCATTTTGTAGATAGATAGATAGAACTTTATTATTCTTTCGTATGAGGATACATGAACAAGGGTGACAACATTTATAACAATATTAGCTAATACAAAACATATATATTTTAATAATAAATTTTATAGCAGATTAGGTTTGGATAACATATCTTGACAAGAGTGAGGTGATATTATTCGTTTACAATGAAAGACCTGATTTTTAATATTCTCTTTATTATGTCATATATTTGATAGAGAATTTGTGGTTCGGCTTCATTATTTATTATTGATTCAATATCAGTTACGGATTGATATATTTCAAGAAAGGGACGTCTAATTCCTTCATACACTGGACAAACAAAAAATAAGTGTTGTAGAGATTCTAAGGCAAGGCAGTTACAAATAGTACATACTTCATTGGTTTTTATTGTGTATGCATTGTTATTAACATACATGTAAATTATATTACTATTGTGAGTGCATATCTGTGAAATTAAGCGTTTAATGTGTAAAGTTATGGAGAGATCTAAGTGATTTCCTCATTTTGTATTTAAAATCCATATTTCCAAAACACTCAATCAAAATGGAATACTTTTGTAGTTTTTATTTAAAATTATTAATAGTAACTTCGAACCGTTCGAATCGTGAATATATTCCATACCCACCACTTTGTTCTAAATTTACAAGAAAAAATTTAAACTACCCAAAAAGAGCTGAAAATTCGTGAAATTGAGGCGTTTTACACTTACAGTTTACTCTGTATACAAAAAGTAGTAACTGATAGCTAACATGTTTTTTTTTTCATTATTTTCAGAGTAAACTTCGCTTATATTTAATGGGTAAAAAACCGCCCATAATATCATGTTGCGTGACTTTAAATCAACTGTCAGCTCTGCGGCAAAATACTACAAATTATTATTTAGATGTTTATGAAGAATGTGGCTCAAGATTCAGCATGCATGAAGCCTTACACAAAACTCATCCAGAACATCCCATTTTATTAGGTTTAATTGCTAAAAAAAGAGCAATTACACTCAAAAGATTAGAATGTAAGTGCATGCATTTATAATAATTTACTGTATTGCTTCATTATTATTGGTCTTAGGCTTCATACAATAGGATGCGGAAACAAAATTTGAACGCGCTTAGACATACTTTTTTATTAAAAATGTATTGTTTCACCAACAAATTTTCTTGCGCCCTTATGGTTACACCAATTAGCTAACGCATTGCAAGTCATCTGGGCAGACATTCCTCAGCAGTTCAGCAATAATTTAATAGACAGTCTCCCAAATCTAGTAAAGTCTTTCTAATGTTAATGTGATGATCCATATTTTTAATCCCTTTGAAGGAAAAAGCCGCCCAATGGCGTGCATACATTTTTTTTATGAATTTGAATATTGTGAAATAATGTTTTTCAAATGTAATTCAAATTTATAGTAGGTTAAAAAAACTGCGTATAATTTGTAATACAATTCTCTGTAAATAATCACGGTACCCTTTTATTTTGCGCAAATACTTCTGTCTAAGTTCAAATCTAACCGCGCGCAGTGTTTCTAAACATTGATAATTATATTCAGGAATATCACGAATCAGTTTTAAGTTGGTACTATATTGTCCTTCTAAAACCGGTAAACAATCCGTTAATAACATGTTTCAAATGGTCTCCAAAATGCCATTCGAATTAATTACTAATTACAAATGCATTATATTCATAAAACTCACCCTAACGTCTACGAACAAATAAATATTAGGTAGGTATATTGATATCAATTCACTCAACTCCACGAACAATTAATAAATATTATATTGATATCAATTCACTCAAGTCCAAGAACAAAAAAAAGTAGAATGTGTCGCGGGACACACGGTAGGAACTTTGGTTCCTTTTAAGCAAAAATTATGTAATACATCTGACGTTATAGATAAACAATTTGCACATTCCTCGGTGGTCGAGTAGTAAGCAAACCAGACTCTCACGCGGTAGACCCGGGTTCGTTTCCCCGTGAAGAAGTTTTTTTTTTATTGTTAATTTTATTTTTAAATAATTATTCTGCTTGATATTAATAACGACAACAGGTAGACCTTTGAAAAATTTAGTAGCATATTCATTATTACAGATAATGGTACGGTACCCTTCATGAGGGAGTCCGACTGGCAACATCTACTTATAACAGCATCGTATATTTAAAAAAGGAAACCATAGCATTATACAAATTGGACATTCAAGAACTGTACGTTTACCACAAAATTAGTGGAAACATAAAATTGAATTGTAAAATTTTTAATTTGAAGTTATATTACAGTTTATAGAAATTTTTATTTTCTAGATTTTTTCTTGAGTGGGTCGTAGAAAAAATATGCTGTTCGACTCGTGTGGATTGTCCACATCGCACTTGAACGATTGAGCACCCCGCCTACGGCGTCGTGCTCCATCTTCGTCCTCGTGCGATATGGCCATCATATCCACGCTAGTTGCACAAACTACTATTTCTATCAAAATATGCCCTTTTACATTTAAAAACAACCTGCCAAATGTCAAATCAATTTATCCATCCATTTCGAAGTTATCGAATTAAAACATTCAAGTTTTCAAAATTTCAACACCCTGTATTTCGAAAAGTAAATGTGCACCCCTTAATCCTCATATCATTTTGTCCAATTTTCCGAGAGGAATCTACATGCAAACGTTGTAATTACCCTTAACGTTCGAGATGCTTATACCATTTTTTTGCGCGATCGTATTAAAATAAATTCCGAATGAAATAATTTAAATTTCTTCGAAATGAACGAAATGTCAAAAGTGACATTTATACTTCTCGATCAGTTTAAAATATAATTTGCATTTTGGTGAAATTGTTTTTATGCTATTTATTACTTTTCGACGTCTGAACGGTAAGTAAATCACTTACCGACGAGTTAAACTTAGAAACCAGTAAACACAACCTACCGTCCTGACAACCGATGCTGTAAATAAACAAAAAAGATCAATCGCGCAAAAAAAATTATGGAAATAATAGTAAAAATTTATCCGAACAAATTCAAGTAGATCACCAGCACTGCGAATACCAGCTTTGCATAGAACTTTAATATAGCATCGGTGGTTCAGTGGTAGAATGCTCGCCTTCCACGCGGGCGGCACGGGTTCGATTCCCGGCCGAGGCATATGAATCGCTGCTTCGTAAACGAGAGAGAGACTCAGGAGAGAGCACACGCACGCAAGCAAGGCACATAACGAAGCAACGTAACATAACGTAACGCAACGGTCAGATCTTTTGCGTCTCGACCCCCGGTCGCTCAAACATAACCTGACGTAAAGAACTAAAGTTCCAATAAATATTATATTGATATCAATTCACTAAACTCACCCGAACAACTACTATTATTTTAAATATTTCTTTAAAACAAAATTCACACACGCCCCTGAATGTAGACTGTTGTCTTAGCAGGCTTACCACCCTAAAACATAATTTTTTTTATGTTACAGTGGTCCGTCTGAGTAAGTGACCCGTTACTCCGTTATATTACAAACAATAATGTACTGGATTACTAAACACCTGCAACTAGTTCATCTGCGTTGCCAGATATACAAAATTTTCCTAAATATAGTGGGCATACATGAAGTTGTTTTAATTAATTTCTCTTTTTACAGCAATTTCGAGCGCCTCTTTTTAATGCTTACCAATAAATTTATATTATGTATTTTTTTTAAATATTTCCAAACTAGCTTTCTGAGAACATCACGAGCTAACAGTTTACTGAAGTAATGGGAAACATTTGTATAGTGAGCCCAACAATTTTAGAAAATATATCTGACAACATTGCTTTATTTTATGGTCATCACCCTGACAATAGAAAGACTTTAACAGAATTACAGCGAGACCGAGATAGTCCTACACACCTACACGGTATTAATTTTCACAAACAGCCGTTGTAAATATAACGAAGGAACTTTGTATGCTTTTATTTTAAGTAATTTGGCATTATTTTTTAAACATCCATTTTTCCTTATTGAATATTTATTTTGGGGTTGCTTTTGTTATTCTTTGAATAAACTTTCCTTCCACGTAGTTGCCGATTTTTCTTTTCAAATATTTACAAAGTAAATTCAGAAATGTTTCTATTACCCACTTCAATTGTTGAGCAGTGTATATTAATTACTTTCATGTCTTTTAGTGGAAAGAGAAAAAGTAGTACTGGCAGAAAATGAAAAGAAGATGGAAGAGATGGCTACCTTACGCGAACAGTACGACAGTGCTATGGAACAAAAACAAATACGAATAGCTAAAGAAATTCAAGAAGAAATCACACTAGCACAAGACAATCTTAAAACAGAACTTAAAAGACAGAAACTTGTTAAAGAAGAAGCGTAAGTTTGATTTCATTATACAGTATACATCTCGGTTCTTGTCCCTTCCCTAGTTTTGACTCGTTCGCCTCTAACATAGCTTCGATGGTCCAGAAAATTTAGCAGTGCTACAAATATTATACTTGAAATTAAAATTTCCTTGAAATTAGATTGACTGGATATGTTTCTATTTTATTGTAAATTGAATCATCGGTATAACCTCAATCACGTTATTGCTGTTCCATTTTCCATGCTTTTAGGTCAAATTTTCAGGAGCGGGTAAACATACAACACGGCTCTTTCAACTGCGCATGACTCAAGACTTTGCCAAATTTAGTAGTAACATAACAATATTGAAATAAATATGTAAATATCAGAAATAAAAACTAAAAAAAAAAAAAACAAGAAAACCCAAGCCCAAACCCGGTTGATCAAAGTGTAACTATGTATAAAAATATCAGAAAATAAGAAATAAAAAACTAAAACCCAGCACCTAACCGGGTTTCGAACCTACGACCCTACCAACTGCGCTAATCTGAGTAATCAGCTCACATTCAGTCACATCGAATAGAAGGTTAAAGGCTGCTTGGACGCATGCGCAAATCAAATACTAATTTGACGTGGTGTGTGGAATGTGTAGTTTTAACCACGTTTTCACATCTTGAGCAAGTCTTGAGTCATGCGCAGTGGAAAGAGCCGTGTTATATGTTTACCCGCTCCTAAATTTTCAAACTAGGCAAGCGCCAGTATTTTTGAAATTTGGCAGAAAACATCAACTTTACAATTGGACTTGGATATGTAAAAATCTAGTTTGGATACTGATCGTGAAGAAGTATTTAAAATTTATACAAATCGCCCATTCATTCAAGTCTACTTAGCTATAAATTGACTATAAATTGACTATAAATATCCAAAAAAGATAAATAACTGGAAATGAATTGATTACAAACAGAATTGCAGGTCACTATTGAAAAAATTATCACTACTACTCACATATAGTTTGGCAAGTTTATCTGAAGCTACGGGGAATCGGTAAGAGGCGAGGAATATATCTCATAAACGTACAAATGGCGTACGGTACCTATTTTACCAAGTAAAACTGAAAATACAAAGGTCACTGACATTACCAACGCCACTGGATAAATCAATATCAGTCAATTGACGAAGTGAGAGGGAAGAACACTCGCATGCGCTTGCCAATAAGAAGTCAGCTTTCGATAAAAATCACCAATTATGTAATTCGGAGGGTGTGGTAATTAAGGTTTTCGTACAACGCTGCCAGAGCTTGAAAAAGCCCATAACAAATTTGGAAAAGTGCTCATCTTTTAATATTCATAAATTGAAAAAATCCGAGGAAACAAGCACATTAAAGAATTAACGTTTAATCATATTGTTGATATTGTTAATAATAAAAAGTCCATTTTCTTATTATTATCACTACATATTTAGCACTTTAGCTTTTTCATAGTTAAACGTGGCAATACCGAATGTTTTCAACTGCATTCCTTTCGCGGCTTCAGATAAACTTACCAAAGTATACTCCGCATGAGAACTCACAAGGATTCAGACGAAAGCACTTTGGAAAGGATATAATACGACAAAAGTGTTGAGCATAACACAAACGAATGAATGAATGACGTCTCTATAAACTCTCTTTGAGCAACACGCTTGAAGGATTGTCTACGACAAAATTTTGAGTATTTATCAAGACCCGAGGAGTATTCGATAAGATAATTTTTTACTTTGTAGCTTTCAAAAAATTGATTGCCAATCTGATGTTTAATAATTTTCAATACAAACTTCATCAATTTTAATTAAATAGTATTCATTTTTATTTAAAACTACAGTTGTGAAAAGTACAATTGGTAAATTAATTGAATCGTTAGATGCAATACCTAATCTTCGCGACATTTTTAATCCAGTTGTCAGTTTGACGTTTAATTAATTTTTAATAAAAAGTAAACACCAAACTGAAAACACCACAGGTAGGGTATTATCGCTGTAATACAGCGGTGATTGGAGGAAATTTGACACATGACTTGAAATTAAGTAATTTGATTGGTTACTATATCCAGTAAAAAATTACCTCCTTAATTTCCATTTCTCCATCCCTATTGTTGGTTATTGTAACTCCTAAATATTTTATTTTTCATCTAGCATTGGTATACGATAAAAGTTTTATGAGGGATATATGTATTAGCAAAAATGTCCATCCAGCGTGAGATGGGGTTATAGGGAGTTTATTTATTAAAAATTGAATAGATGAGGCTTTTACTTGATGTAGATCCATAGTAAGTTATGTCTATTCAAGTCTAAAGTTTCTAAAAATGATTTTAGAAACTTTAGACTTGAATATTTGCTTCAAAACTGACAACAATTTATCCAAATTCATTAAAAACAACAAATCCAAATCCTCAAAACGAAATAAATCAGGAGTTTATAAATTAAAATGTGGTAATGACGACTGTGATAAAATTTATATAGGTAGAACTTTTAGGAATTTTAAAACTAGAATTTCAGAACACAAACGTAGTTATGACAATCAAAAATTAGATTCCAACTATTCAAATCATTTATTAGCAAACCAACACTCTTTCGATTCAAATTTTGAAATTTTGCATATAGAAACTAAATCCTTCAAATTAAATCTTTTAGAAGCCCTAGAGATAAATAAAAACAAATATTCATATAATCTTCTTAACGACCAACTTGATATTAACAATTCTCCATTATTAAACCTTTTTACCTAGAAAGATTCCTGTAGGATGGTTGTGAATGAGTTTCCAGGTAAACTTGTTAAATTCTTTAGTTAATTCCATATTTAGACAAATTCTTTTCATTTCCTTGTAAATAGATTATAATTTTATTGTTAAATATCCGTATAATTTAGTATTAAGGCACTGTATAAATAGAAAGTTTCTCATTGTACCTCCAACGTTTGATAAAGCTACTGTGTTAGCGAAACGCGTCACTTTATGTTTAAATTACAATGTAGATTTTACAAAATAAAATTGTTTGATTTCATAAGTTTATTTATTTTTAGAAATTTCCTTCACTCCCATGCTTACGATAACATTTTTATAAGGGGCTCATTTATCTGTAAAAATTTCCTTCTCTCATAGGCCTACCATAACATTTTTATAAGTGAACCATTTTTTTTGGTAAAATATCAATATTATGTGCGTACGATAAAATGTGATTGAGGTATTAGCACAAATCCATCTAGCATGGGCGGACAATACATTTTTTTAAATTATTCATTTATTTGTGAAAATTTCAAGGCCATGTGCATAGGATGAAATTTTATTGAGTTGTGTTAATTTATTAGCAAAAATTTCCATCTAGCATGGGTGTACGATGAAATTTTCATGAGGGATCAATGTATTATCAAAAATGTCCATCCAGCGAGAAATGGGGTTATTTATTTTTAAAAATTTCCTTCACTCCCATGCTTACAATAACATTTTCATAAGAGATCAATGTATTTGGTAAAATGTCAATATCATGTGCGCACGATATAATTTTATCGAGGTAGCAAAAATCTATAGCATAGGCGTACGATAAAATTTTTATGAGGGATCAATGTATTAACAAAAAATTTCATCCAGCTTGGACGTACGATAACATTTTTATAAGAGGTTCATTTATTTTTTTAAATTTCCATCTCTCATAGGCTTACGATAACATTTTTATAAGGAATCAATATCATATGCGTACGATAACATTTTATTAAGGTATTAGAAAAAATCCATCTAGCATGGGCGTACGATAAAAATTTTTCAAGGGATCAATTCCCTAGCAAAAATGTACGTCTAGTTATTTGTTTCTTCACTTAAGTCAGCCAATACGGCAGTTTAGTTTTTTTTTAACTTGTCCCTATCTTGATAAATGAAAAGAATAATGAACATACTACATGGAAGTTTTTTAACATATTTCCTACCAAAACATCATTGTTTAAGATACACCTAAATGAAAATCAAACAAAATCTTTCCATCCTTAATGTTGAATTCATTTTTAGCACAAAAATTATTAATTACTACTCGAAACTCTTCGAGATGGCAGATGAGAAAAAAAGCAGAATAGAAACTCAAATAAAGTCAATGAAAGGTATCAGCGAGGAGCACATTGTTCTTGATAAATTTGAAGAGCGTACAATAAAAGAATCTCCAGCTTCGCCAGAAAATCTAACTAATAGTTCAACAGACAGTTTTTATTCAATTTGTGAAGACGCTACCAAAACAGGACTAGAAACCATTGAAGAAAGTACCAAAGAAAAAAATGAAGATAGTCAGAATACTGAAATCGAAGAGAAATACGATGAATGCTTGGATATCGTCAATGCTAACACTAGAATCGGGGACGATAATGCAAATGTCGATCATATATCACCAAATATTCAGCAAGCTATAGAAAACTTTGAAAGAGCTAGGAAAAATAAACATAAGGTTATGACACAGGAGTTAGGTAAGTTTTCTTATTTTTTCACAATTTGGTCTATTGCTTCTTTCTAATAAGTAAAGCAGAATAAAGAATATTTGTTTGTGACTTTTTTGAAATAATTTATCTCTTTAGGATCCTTCTTGTAATTTATTAAATACGTACCAACCATATTTCAGCCCATACTTTTATATAATAGAAAAAAATCAAATTGAATATATAAATTTATCCTAAAACAAAAGTATTTAACCTAATAAAAATAACTGTAAGACCTATCCCTATTCGGCAAAACCCTTAAACCGACTGCACGACACTGGTCACCGGCTTATCATATTAATGAATCCTTAACCATTGAGCCGAATTTCACGGACCTATTGTATTTGAAGCGATACAGGAAGTGTCGATTTAATTTTGGTAAAATTGACCACATAGAAAAAAATAAATACTCACCATATATTTATATATGTATTGATATGAAAAATAATATCATACACCACATAAACCAAACAAGGGTTATTTCAGTATAAAATTTTAAAAATAAAAACTATTTAAAAGGGAAATTTCTCTTATCAATAAACAAAAATAAATCAAACTAGAGAAGACAGTTTGAAATTTATAATTTAACTAATAAAAAATAAACTAAAATTTGAATTAAACTTGACAAAATAAAAATAAACAAATCACCTGAAATATATTTGAACTTTAAACCGAGCTTTAAACAGAAATCTTGATAACTTCTTTCTAATTTATTAAAATCCTTTTCACATAATTTCAGAATCTTCAAAAGCTTTATAAAAGTTTATTGGCTAAAATTAATCTAAAAAGAAAGAACCTGAAAAATAAAAAAAAATTTATTAGTTAGGTTTAGTAAAAATAGAAAGAGTATATTTATGAACATAGTTAACTAAGAGTGGACTTAGATTTGTCAACTCGAACGGAAGAAAGGACCTTAGTAACAGAAATAAAAAACAAATGTCAAATAACCTTTAAAATTTTGGAATTAAACGATGAAAACTAAAATGAAGTGTTTAAAGACATTAATAATAAACTTTCATATTAAAAAAAGAACATAAAATTGAACATTCAAGTCAAGTAATAAAAATTAAAAATTATTAGATGAATTTGATTGGTCAGCTGATATAAAAAAACTTAAAACTAAGAGACACATGGTTGTTGATAAAAAAAGAGTATTACGTTGTTATTGATTAGAAATGGGGAAGAAAGCGTGACTGAGATAAAAGAGACACAGAATTGAAAAG
Organism: Galerucella tenella; assembly: GCA_910591685.1. Classification (NCBI taxonomy): domain Eukaryota; kingdom Metazoa; phylum Arthropoda; class Insecta; order Coleoptera; family Chrysomelidae; genus Galerucella; species Galerucella tenella. The sequence goes on from CAJUYH010001882.1 coordinate 10,461, forward strand.
AAAATTTCTTTTAATGTTATCAAAATAATTAAAATACAACAAAGTAAAAAGTGAAAATATATAGTGAAAAAGTGTTACTAACCTTTTACAACAAGTTCCTGTTGAAATTCTGTGGTAAATATCCACTTAAATTAATGAAACCTTCAAATAAACCATAAATGAAAACTCTTAAGAGTCCATTTATACTGAAAATTCTTCAAACCGACGACGGAATCAGAGCGAAGCAATCCCAATCAAGGACTGACAGGCCCAGAGCGGTCTGAAACATAAAAGGAAGTAATTATTAGAATTTCAAAACGTAGAAAAAAAAAGGTATTTGATAAACTATAATTTGAATCATCAACTTACATGTGTGTGGTGATAATAAAAATTTGATAAATATATCTCATCTTTGAGGTTGTAGAGTCGTCCATTTTGATAAAAACAGATGTTTTCAACCAGTAGCGTAAGAATAATTTGTATACTATCCCTTTTACATATTGTTTGCAAAAGGAGTTGCATAACTTGTGTAAGAACTAGATGTTAATTTTCTTATAGTATGAATTTTCAGGAGTGAAAGACCATTTAGGTAAGAGTTAAAAAAAATTGTCTTTGCATATTTACTTTTCAAATATGTATAAATACACCTAACAGTAAAAGAATAAAATTTATTAATATTTCACAGATTACAAAACTAATTTTTCTTTCATTTCGATAAGGTTGACAAAACTTGGCTCACTATCAAACAATTTCAAGGGCAAGGACACAGGACAGGCCTAAAAGTTTTCAAATACAATTAAAGTTATAAAAATAAAAAAGGTAAATAGAATTGATAAGAAATTTTCTTTTTAAAAAAACAAATAAAGTATTTAATACCTGAACTCACCCTGAGTGATAAAGAGTTCTCAAAACCGGTAAGTGGTGTACGGTACCAATAACCATAATATAAATTTCTTAGAATCATTGGCGCCTAACAAATAAATACTTCAATACAAACAAAATAAAAAATTTAATAAACACACAACACACGCAAAACACAAAATTCATATCAATATGTATGTATTTTTGGGTGACATTCACTGAGACCTAAAAGATCTATTGTGCCCCCTTACTTCTACTCAGTTTCTGAGGAGAGTCTCAGAAACTAGTAGTTCCTTTAGTCCTATTTCCCGGAGGAATTTTAGGATGTCTGCAGGCTTCAACTTAGGCAAATGTTCCTCTTCTATCCAGTAATCTCCCAGGTGCTGTGCTCTAGGAAGTGCTGTGCAGTTGGAAAGTATGTGGATGGAGATTTCTTCTTCCATGTCACAGAATCTGCATTCTTTTTCCTCCACTATTTTGAGCTTTTTCAGGTGCCCATTCAGGCGACAATGACCCTTTAGGATCCCTGTTAAAACTCTTAGCGCAGTTTTACTTTGACTTATACATTCATTTGATATCAACAGATTTTAGTCACCCAGAAGAGTATTTGATTGTATAAGCTTTATTAGATCTTTCCAATGGTCAGATCTTTTCTTTTTCTCGGCTTTACCTATTTCTTCCAATATTACATTGGGGCTGATTTCGCAAAAGGGTTCAGGCCCCCAGAAAGGTATTTCAGTCCCCCTCTTTGCTAGTTCGTCTGATATTTCATTTTCTTCTATTCCAGTGTGTCCTGGAATCCCTAATAAGGTAACTATATTGTTCTCGCCTTGTTCATTGAGTTGTCTAGGCATTCCCACACCATTTTGGAACTGATTACACAAGAGCTCAGTGCCTTAATGGCTGCTTGACTATCCGACATTATGATAATCCTTTGTCTTCTGTATCTTTTATCAATATTGAACTGGGCGCACTTTCTTATCGCGTGGATTTCCGCTTGAAAGATACTTGGGGTTTTTCCGAAGCTTTCAGAGTGCTTGGTTCCTGGCCCGAACACTCCTATCCTAGTTCCTTCTATTGCTTTTGAGCCGTCTGTGTACCATTGAATGGCATTCTTTCCAAGTCTGGTAATGGTATTTGGATCCCATTTCTTCTTGTTGCTTAATTCCGTAACGAATTTCTTTGAAAAGTTATACTTTTTCATCATACCGTCTTGTGGCATGTCCCAGGTTGTCTGATTTCTAAGAAGTGAGGAGGTGTTTTTTTTTAATGATTCCCTCTCTACTTAGTCTGTATCTTGTTCTTTCTACAACGCTTTCCACCACTATATATAGAGGGGTGAGGTTGAGAATCACTTCCATGGCTGCCGTTGGGCATGTTCCTCATTGCTCCTGTAATGCAATTCTAGGCTAGTCTTTGAATTTTGGAGAGGTTTTCTCTCGTCGTCCATAGGCTAGTTCTACTACTCCACGCAATGGCACCATAACTGATGATTGGTCTCACTATTGCTGTCGATCGGTAAACAACCCTTACCGTTCTTGATACTCAATATACTATAATTGCCTCCAAATCCAACCATCTTGATTTTTTTCTTCTTCAAAATAGCTACTCCCCTTCAAGCTTAGGTATTCATAAGAAGAATATGTGAAAGAATTTTTTTTGCAATCTCTTTGATTCGTATATATTCCACAATTTTACCATTTTTAATATATTTCCTTTTCTGTGGAATTCGTTTCTGTGATTCTTTCCGTTTATTTTTTCTTGTATCTCGAGATTTTTTTATTTTAGCTTAACGTGCCTCGACAGCGCTGGTCATTGGCACAGAACAAATAAATACAGATATTTACATAATTATTACAAATATTTAAATTAGATTTTACAGTATAGGTTGGTAGCTTTCAGGAACTGTAAGACTTTCTTGATTTCGGTAGGGCAGTGGAGCATTTCCTTGAGGTTGGGCCTAAGATCAAGTTGAAGAGGAAGGTTCATGAGTGACAGATGTTTTTAACAGGGGAGGAAGGTCGTGGGAAGAGTTGGGGCAAGATTCAGCTGTGTGTCCAGCCTGTTTACAAAGAAAGCATTCAATTTTATCTGTAGAAATAAATATTTTGTGTGATGTATTTTCATGCGTAACAAGAATCGACGTTTGAAGTGAAAAATCATCACTGGTGGGCAGAACGTAGGTTACACGTCGGAAGCTGAGGACATGTGCGTATTCGTCATCAGGCGAGCCACATTTGACGTATGAAATAGGAGAAGTTAGTGTTAATCCAAGGTCGAGAAGGGCTTTTTCAATAACGGGGTGAGGAATGGATGGACTGACATTGGAAATAAGGATTCTTTCAGTGGGGGAAATAAGGCGACGAATAGGAATTACATTGGAATTAACTAAGATGTGTTGATGTGATTTTAGAAGCTCATCGACTTGAGTGGTAGGTGATAAATATATACATATGCGGCCATGAGAGATTCTGGAAGCGAAATGAACATTTTTGGGAGAAACAATGTTACCTATAGCTTTGATGTAATCGAATAGTACAGTGTTGGGGATAGAAGGCATAATGATGACTTGATCACGAGGTGGTACTTGGGGAGGAGGAGGTCTTGCTGAAGTAGCCGCAGCATAAGATATCGGTGATCTTGGGGAGTTAGAGTTTATCGTGGTAGATTGATTATTAAGGGTTTGGGAAGTGGTGGTATTTGATAGCAGTGGTTGTGAGGGTTTAGAATATTGATGTGATCCTGGATATTAAAATCACAAACAATAGATATAATATAATTAGATATAAATCTCAGCTCAGAAGACAGTCTATAACTCAATGACTGGCCTATTGTTTTCCAACACCAATAAATAAATCGAAAGAATATTTACCAGTTTTGTAGTAAAGACAGCACTTTTACAAGTTTTGTTATCACATTTTAAATGATGAGAAAAAACACGTTTTAAAATTTGAAATAGATATTAAAACTTAACGATCCGTACCTAATGGGATCTAGCATATGAATGAGATTTTTTAAAAGGATCAAATTTAATATTTTACTCGTTAATATATTTTTCTTTAAAAATATTCGCAGTTGAATTCCAAATGGATTTAACTGCATATTCTTTATAAAACTATCCATTCCTTTTTCTCATCTTACAGGCCCAATCCTTTAATATATCTGCTCCTTGTAACTGAGTTATTTCCGACATTGTAATTTCGGACTCCATAAATTTTCTCCATTTAGACGCAAGTTTTTTTCTTGTGCCTGCACGAAATAACTTTATATAATACACACAACCTTCGCTAGCCATCTTTACTCACAAAATATGAAAGAATCGTCACTGAATACTGAACTAGTAAATAAAATATATTCTTCTAAAAGTTTTAAAATATCCTCGGAAATATCGAATATTTATGTCTACTTTCCACTTTACGTTGACTTTTAAAAATAAAAAAAAGCACACATGGTCTCAAACAAACATATAAATGATATTTGTACGTCGATGAACCATTAAATAGTTGATTAAAATACAATATAAACACACAACTACACATAACCTAATGCACTACCGGCCATATTGACATAAGTAAACACAAGAGATATGACATCACACGTATCATCGGTAGCGTTCGGAAATACTCGGGTTGTGGTCGGAAAGTGCATTGAAATTTGAATTTTATTTTAAAATTTGGGAGTAATTTCCAATGGAAACAGGTATATTTCCTATTATTAGTAATTTTTGATATCATATTAATATCCAAACAAAATATGAAATATGCTATGTGTACTCTATTCCTCATGATTTTCCGTAAAAAAACCCATTTTTTTCCAGTCATGCATTTTTCTTCATTAAATGTCGTCGGTTATTCAGGAAACTATGGGTGGTGATCCAAATAGGCTTCAAGTAGTGGTGACACCCAATATCAAATTTTAAGTCATGTTATAAGCCAAAACAACTTATTTAGTGTAGTTGCAAATTTTATTCATATTGAAAAAAGTTAATAAATTGTGAATTATTGACAAATTTTTGTTTCTAGGATTAGAATGCACACAGGAAATGAAAATTCAACCTACGGAGACTGTAAACACAGCCTATCTTACGCAGGCACAAAAAAATAAACTTCGAGTTTTATCTTCGGAGTTTGGTATGGAAGTGAAACCCGAAATTTTCAAAACTCGAATGTTAACTGAAGCTACCATTAATAGGAACAAAGTAATGGGCATTAGCGATTGTTTCGACTATAGCTTGGACAATGAGAATTTTTTAAACAGAAATATCAAAAATGATAAAAACGAAAGGGACGCTAAAATCTGCACAGTGAAAAAATCGAAGTCTCTTTCATTGGATTTAAGTAAGGTAATATTTTCACAAACAATGTTGAATTGAATAATTATTAGGTATGTAAAATGACGGTCATTTATTTACGAGACTCGTGACGAATCATTTATACGTCATTTTCGTCATTTATACGTCAGTTTTGTCATTTATGGTCATTTATCATTATTTTAATTGCTTTACCTGAAATGTAGGACATTATATTTATATAAGAATTATAAGTAAAGCCATCATGCAACTCCAAAAGTATATGACTGTAATATAGTTTAATGACGGTCAAATATTTTTTTAAATCAAAATTGATAAAAAATAAATGGCAAGAGTGTCATAAAAGTATCTGACGTGACTGTCATTTTCATTATGACCGTGACGTGACATTGTCAGAAAAATTTTCTCACAACCCTAATAATCATAGACGTTGGTGTGGTAATGATATCTACGGGTCAGTGGCGGCTTCTACATTAGGTCATGGGGCCAATGACTTCCCATTAAAAAATAATTAAATGATTATTTTAAAAATATACTATATATATATATATATATATATATATATATATATATATATATATATATATATATAGTATAGTAGTACATAATCCGTTTCAAGACCCCCCTGTAAACGTTATTGCTCATCAAGTAGGTACTCGTCGAAAATCAAAATTGGAAAGCGGGCTGGTTCCCATCGTTGATCTCAAGGCGTTGAATGGAGACGGGATTTGCCGAGCGCTGATGATCTTCGTGGCGTGAGAGAAACACTCCCGAAGTTTACATGTGCTGGGTCAAAAGCCCGGGTTAATATCGACTATGAATCGATTTACGTCTGCTGATTATTACACGCTCAGAAAAGAGATGAGTAGAGGGGTTGACAGGCCGCGCTATATTTTGATTTAAAGGAGAGCATTTGAAGCGAATTGATGAAAATAATGAGCTGTGTTTTGACGTAATAAGTTGTTTTTTTGAGGGCTTGCGTTTTAATTATTTGGTGTTATTTTATTCTACTCCTTTTATCATGTCTGTGGTGCGAATGGTACAAAATTTGAGAATTAAAGTGAGCTAGATTTTAATAAAACTATTAAAACTGAAGGAAAGTGTTCGCCCTCTTTCAGATTTAATAATTAAACAGATTAGCAAGGACAAGAACAGAGAAGCTCATTTCAATTGTCGCATGCCTAGAGGTGTGTTCTTTTTGACTGAGATCTCAGTTAATCTCAACTCACATCGGTAATGTGCGCGTTCTTTTTGATTTACTCTCTTCGAAGTGAGCTGAGATTTTTCCTCCCCCTTCACCGATGCTGAATGTGATGTAAGGGGGTATCAGTTGGACTTGAGTTGGAAATAAAGTGGAGGGGATGAAGAAATATTTGATTTTGTTTACATATAAACACACATAACCTAATTTTCTTCTGTGTCAAATTATCAATTGACTAAATAAAAAAGGAATAATTATGGTCACAATAACATTATTAGATGCTAATTCGAATTTATATGTTTATATTTCTCTTATTCACGCATGCGTTGGCAAATCGCGCGTTTTAATTGAGTAGTTCGTTCTTTTTGGTGCTTACTCACATCAGTTTATCTCAGATCACTTCAACTGAAGTGAGCTGAGATCTCAGTCAAAAAGAACACACCTTATGTGTGATTTTATCTGACTGAATTTGCGGATGTGAAGCAATTGATGCATTTTATTGTTTCGTTTGTCTGATTTTGTCGAATAACTCAATACTAATTATAATTTAATTCAACTTTGTCATATTTAATATGCATAAAAGTGAATAAAATATGGTTGTTATTTAAAAGACACACAATTTTTACAAAAAAGAATGTTTCGCCTCGGGTTTTTGGAATGGAACTCCACAAATTTTGCTTTTTTAACGATTTTAACGACCTCTTGGACGAAATTGGGCGTGGTGTTTCGAAAATGGCGAATAGGCCTCCAGGGGGCTAGTCAGTGGCGTTCAAGTTTTTGGTCACATCATCTATTGCCTATAAAATTACTCACGAGCCGCCACTGCAATACGAGTAATTCAAAATTATAGTAATTATTTTTAAACGATCCTGTCAGCCACTCGTAATGAGAAAAAAATTCAAATAGCATCAAAATTACACTGATTATTTTTTTCACTTGTCAAAATCTGACATTTTGGTGGTTTTAACCAATAGCAATACATTATTCTAGCCAATCATTCCGTATTTTACTGATAATTCTGCTTCCTCATCGATAATACCTTATTTACATTGAAATGTCAAAATTTTACTTTGAATTTGTCATTATTGACAACTAAAAGTGCTTCGAAGTTTATTGAAAAATGAACACAAACCGATTCAGTGCCATCACCCAAGAGAATATTGAACATTTAATACAAAATTCCACTCCACTATTGATGAAAAAAATAATCTCCCCAAATACAACTCGTTCTCCAAATTTTATCACATAATTTTTTATTTTCATCACTCAAACTTGTTTATTTGAGGCAAAAACATTCAAACAAACCGAATTTAGATAAAGTCCCTGGTTCTAACGGACTCGTGATTTTATCAATCGGTTTGTTTTCATATTTTTGCCAAATGAACAAGTTTTCGTGGAAAAGAAAAAATTATCGATAAAACTTGAAGCACTTGTGGTATTACCTTTGACAAATTAACTCGAATGTTAAAATGTCATATACCTGGAAATGTTATTGTCACTTTGCAATCGATAAAAAAGGTGCATCCTTTTTTGTCACTTATAATTGCACAAGTTTAGAATTTGAACAAGACAAATTTACCCAATATCAATACAAACCTCGAGTGTAATTCGGCAGGACAATTTAATGAATGAGAAATTTGGAAACATATCAATGCAAACTTTAGGTATTTATGAAACATTAAAAATAAACACATTTTTATTTTAATGTACAATGATTCAAAACGGGGTTATTGAAATTCATACTAGGAACAGTGATATTGATGAACAAATGAATAATTGAAAAAACCACTAGTGTATTTGTCGCTGTAAAAGTTAAAGCTAACTTTTGCCGCTGTCAAAGTGACAATTGCACTGTGGCATATGCGATTTTTTATACATGAATTAAATTGTCGGATAACAACTTCTCTTCCTCAATATCTAGTAAGCGGACGTCACTTTTACACATTGACAATGAGTCGCAAGTTTGTTTAATAAAGATAATTATTGTTGTTGTTCATCCATATATTCTGTCGTTAATTCATCTAGCAAAAAAACACTCGAGCTTTTCTTTTATGAGATAAATTTCTCTTTAACTCAAAGTTTTGCCAATCACTATATAAATTTGCTCGAAAAACTGACATTAGATAAAATTACCCCACCACCCTTAACAAAATATGAAAATAAACGAATGCAGTTGTAATGTTTATGTTTGTTCTATAAAGCGTTATTAATAAAGCTAACTCAATCTTTATTCTCTATCGACATTGTTACATTCTACATTGATTCTACATATCAAAGAACCTCGTGTCTGCTTTGTTCATGCCCTCTAGGTTCGGTCTCCTCTTCTTCTTTTTTTTAATCTGATCATCTCTACCCGGAACATATATCTAATATATTATGAACACTACAGCAGTTTTTACTGACAACATGCTTGTATAAAAAATTATCAGGTCTATTTTGATGCACTTGTGTAATTCGGTAGAATATTTCTCCAGTAGAATAAATAAAAGTATTGTATTTTTGGATGTAATTTCAGTCACTTTTTCTTGACTGGAACTTGAAGAATCTTGTCCGAATCGCTACATATCAACGAATTTTAAAATGTCACAATGACAAATGCGCAATTTTAACACTCGTTACTATAGGTACGGACCTACAGGGAAATTTTCGATAGCTAGCGGGATCTTATCGATAGTTAGCGGCATCTTATCGCGATAAGATTCCGCTCCATATGGGATTTTTAATACAGGAGGGTAATATTCGATAAAATTTGAAGCAATCGTGGTATTACTTTTGATAATTTTTTACTAACTATAGTAACCAATCAAATTACTTAATTTAAAGTCATGTGTCAAATTTCATCCAATCACCTCAGGATTACAGCGATAATACCCTACATGTGGTGTTTTCAGTTTGATGTTTTCTTATTAAAAATTCATTAAAAGACAAACTGACAACTGGTTTAAAAATGTCGTGAAGATTTGGTATTGCATCTAACGTTTCAATTAATTTACCAATTGTACTTTTCACAACTGTAGTCTTAAATAAAAATAAATAATATTTGTCTGATTAAAACTAATAAATTTTGTATTGAAAATTATCAAACGTCAGATTGGCAATCAATTTTTTGATATTTACAAAGTAAAAATTTATCTTATCGAATACTCCTCGTGTCTTGATAAATACAAAAAATTTTGTCATAGAGAATCCTTCAAGCGTGTTGCTCAAAGATAATAGCAACACGCTTTCAGCATTCTCTATTACAGAATTATCTCGGTATTATTAAGACCCTAGCGGTATTACTACTGATTATTTTTTTCACTTGTCAAAATCTGACATTTTGGTGGTTTTAACCAATAGCAATACATTATTTTAGCCAATCATTCGGTATTATACTGATAATTCTGCTTCCTCATCGATAATACCTTGTTCACATAAAAAAGTCAAAATTTTACTTTGAATTTGTCATTATTGACAACTAAAAGTGCTTCGAAGTTTATTGAAAAATGAACACAAACCGATTCAGTGCCATCACCCAAGAGAATATTGAACATTCAGGTAATACAAAATTTTAAACTGTTGAAAAAAATAATCTTCCCAAATACAACTCGCTCTTCAAATTTCATCACATAATTTTTTATTTTCATCACTCAAACTTTTGTTTATTTGAGGCAAAAACAAAAAATCCCTCGTCCTAACGCACTCGTGATTTTATCAATCGGTTTGTTTTCATATTTTTGCCAAATGAACAAGTTTTCGTGGAAAAGAAAAAATTAGCGATAAAATTTGGAGCACTCGTGGTATTACCTTTGATAATTTTTTCACGCTGTTTGATTGGATCTTCGTTTGAATGAATGCGTAAGCCATTGGGTACCGGACATTTTGTCAGTGTCATTTATATTTGACGTTAAAAATTGCTGTCAGTTAACCTGTTTAATAAAGATACTTACATAATATTTGCTTCAACTAGATTAGCACTCGTCTTTATTGCTATTGTTCCTTAGCAACAAAGATTCGTGCATCTAGTTAAAATTATCAAAAAATTACCACCACTTGTGTAATTACTGTTGATTATTTTTTGAACTTTCTCGAAACCAATAGAAATTTTCAATTTCAATAATTTATATACGTTCTAGCCAATCAAAAAATTATTATAGTGGGAATAATCTACTTACATTAAGTAGATAAGAATTATTTATGTACATTGTTTTTATTGAATGACCACCAGACGTTTCACCAAAATCTGATACAAAACTCTAAATTAACGCTCAAAAGAAATATCAGTGAAAATTGACCACTCCTCCTGTATATAAATTGAAATATGGGAGCAGACACTTTCAATGGCCGTTGGACATTCCCTATAGGAGTCTCCATACGAAATAGGAGTTTGTACAGTTCCTCATGACTTACCCTTTATTCAAAAGAAATTTTTACTTGTCATCTATCCGTTAGTATATTTCAATTCGTTCAATTTTTTATAATAAATTCTAGGTTCCTGCAAAATCTATTAAATCTGAAATAGACCGACCGATTCCGATGTCTGTAGATTCTACACCACTAAGTGATATACCGCATAGTCCATTAATAACACCAAGTACTGGATTATTTCGTAGTTGTGATACTCTTCAAACTGACCCGTATACAGCAGAAACTCAACACACCGAAGAGGGTTTTAATTTTACTCAAAAATCTGATGAAGCTCTGTCAACGGTGCCTATTTATTTCAATAAAAATACAGATATTTCACAAAAGAACGTCTTTTCGAAGAGAGTAACCCAAAAACAGGCTTCAGGTGTGTTTACCAATTCGTTGCGGCTGTTTTTACATGAATGTGTTCAAATACCGCTTGTGACTCAGACTAAGTTGATCAACAATGAATTATTGAGGTGAGTGATTTTTTTTATTCACAACCATATATGTAATGCTGTCATTACTAACGTTATTGAAGGTTGGAATGTGTCATATTACACACCTTTACTTCCCGCCCTCACTACCCGCCCTCTAAAATAATGTGATTAATTTAATTAATTAATTAAATTGAATCATCCCGGATCTTATTCTTACCAAACTACACTACACTGTCACTGCAAATTATAATTTCTAAATAAATTTGAATGGCAATGGTATTGAAGTTCTCTTGTCCTCGCTACCTATGGTTCCCTATACAGGTTTACATTGCTTCATAAATTGCAGTAGTATCTTGCGTCTGAAAAACAGCTGTTTTTTCAATTCTTTTTCACTTATTCATCCGCTGTAGCTGCAGGGATGGGAATTTCCACATTCTAAACCACGGAATTTCATAGCAAATTTCACGCTCTTTAACTTTGTTTCCATAAATATGCACGATCAACTCAATACTTTTCGAGTAAAATTCGAAAACACGGCGAAAAACAGGCCCATTTTTAGTTATTTTGGCTACAAACTGTTATTGTGCGATTAGCACAACCTAAAACCGGTGGAGGCAATTGGTTATAATTAACCATGATATTTTTGATGGTATCCCATCAAAAATCTCGCCTACTGCTCTTACATCCACTTTAATGCTAACCCGACTGGACTATAATGAATATGCATGATGACAGTCCCTAATAATCACTAAAATATTGATTTGATATAATCATATAAGATACAGAGATTATAAAGAAATCACCTATTATCATTTTACATGTGTGGTTACATTTATTTTAGTAAAAATGATTCAAATTTTGTTTATGTATCAAAATAAACTTTTAGCCTGCAAGGTGTCAAGTGTTTGAAGTTTGACTTTGACACAGATCATAGATAACCTATCGAGACAGATCACCCATAAATGGTATTTACGAATTGATGATGTCATAGTCAGACGCCATTACTATTCTAGCGTTTTGGCACATAATTTGAAATGAGTTTTTAAAAATTGAAATTTTCCTCTAAAAACTTTTTTTCTTACATTAATAACATTTATTGTGGATAAAATATATACGTGAAAACATCGTGGAGCAGTTTTTCAAAATCAGTCATCATGTCTATTGTCAATTGTCAATTAATCTTTGCATATTTTTAGATATTTCGTCGAAGATCTCGATTACTTGAAACATCTATCAAGCTTACGAGACTACTTCTTTCTTCAAGACGGAGAATTCGCTAGACACATCAATGACAGTTTATTTACGAGGCTTTACGATGCAGACTCACCGGCACAACTTATCAATTGCCGAACTTTGCAGGATTTGATTTTCGGTGCTTTGGACATGTCAAATAAAAATCAAAAATTCGCAGCCAATTTATCTTTTAAAATCAACAATATGCCAAAATGCTTCGACTTGGGAAATCCAGATATTTTAGACTGCATTTCACTAACGTACAAGGTACATGTATATGAACTTTTAGTTTAATTCCGACAAAAACTTCCCCAACTACCCTATATCAAATATGTGATTATCAAAGTAATAAATGGCAGGGGAAAGGTAACATATTCTTCCAAATGTACACCACTGGATCGGGAATTAAAACATGTTTTCCATAAAAATATGCCCTTTTATATTTAACCTGTCAAATCAATTTATCCATCCATCTTAAAGTTATCATATCCAAATATTCAATTTTTCATAACTTTAACACCCCGTATTTCGAAAAGTGAATAGGCTGGACCCCTCAATCCTTATATTATCATTTTGTCCAATTTTACATGCAAACGTAAGTGTCATTTGAAAACACCCTGTAAAATAAGGGTATACATGTTGTAGATTGTTTTATAACCTCACTTTCTTTGCTATAAGCAGTCCATTGTTTCATTTTAATTTAGACGTTGCTTTCAACTTTTAACCTTTTTCATTCTTCGCAACTCTTGCTCGTGCATCTAATAGTTGATGCAAGTTGTACGGACTCTACGACGGTCTTCCCAATAGTAATTCATCCAAGTACTAACCGCGCTCGACACTGCTTCACTGTATTTATTGCATCAGAGACGTTCCACTACAGTGCTGGGTCGACGCCCACTAGAATTTTATATATAAGATATTCAATCAACAGCATTGTTAAGATTTAAATTACAAAAGAGTCTTGATAAATACATACTGCTCTGTTATTTATGAAGCAACTAATAACTTATAAAAAAGCAATGTTTTAAATGACATCGACTAGAATGCCGATGCAAAAATAAAAATTATTCGAATTTATCATTCAAACTTTCAGAATTTGTCAAAATTACCAAAATGTCTAAATAAAAGTCTTCGGTCCTAGTCAATATTAAAAATCCCTCTATACAATAGCTTTTTAATTATCTGTTAAGCGAAATAGTCTGAAAATCGGATAACTATCCTCACATTCACATTTCCAACACTGATTTTTTTTTCGGGCTGAGATGGGAAACTTATGTTCGAATGGGTCCTTAACCAGTACCCAGACAGTGTTGGACTCATCCCCACGGGAATGTCTACCAACCAAACTCACCGTTACTCCCGTCTTGGAATCACTACCCTAACATACTTCAAGACGGGCGGCGGTCCCTCACACACTCTCCGTCATCTACTCCCTTCTATTACTCCTACCTCTCACATGCCATGTCGAGTCTACCTCTTTCCCTAATCATGCTCTCTACTACGCCACTTATCTCCATCCACTCCTCCTCCCTCAACATAATCTCCACCATATTTTCCCAATACACCGCCTCTCCCAGTATATTTTCCAACTTCTTCAAAACTTCATCATTCTTCCAACATCTAAACACATGTCCCACATCATCCTCCACTTCACATCTCTCGCACACTCCAGTTTCTCTTTTCCCAATCTTGTGGAGGTAACCCACTCTCCACCCATGCCCTGTGTAATGTGGTTGTTACGGGGTGGTATTCGACGTGGATCGGCCTCTCAACTGATGGTGTTGCGGGTCACTCGGAGGGTCATCTTACAGGAATAAAACAACTACCTGTAGCACTGGGATACGTTCTATTTATTACTTAAACTTACTACTATACATTATACTACTTATGAATTGTGATATTCATATTCTAACATTCACATTAACACTAATATTAATAGTGGTTCTTACAACACTATCGTTTGCATATTTATACAAGTAAAGTTCATCATAAGTAAATATAAATAATACTATTTATGTTTATTTCACGCTCTGAACTTGACTTCGTACGTGCGACATTCCTACTTCTATTTATGTAACGATTCAACATTCTTATGATTTGTTAAAATTAGCTTCAAGGGAATTTATGTCTTTTATTTAAATATTATTGTTAACTTATTATATTGACCAAAAGGCATCACACCTGTGAGCACCTGCGTCAAAAAGTAGCTCACCTCCCCGAACACTAAAATGAATGTATATAATATAGAAATGTCACCATAATTTAACGATATTAAATCTAATAAGATATAATTTAGATAATTTTAAAATAAATTCAATGAACAATTACTTTATTATAATTAAAACTAATCTGCTATTAACGTCCAACCCTATATTAACCCCTGGGTGGTTTGTAAGGGAAAAACATAATTGTATTGATAAAACAATTCGGTCATTATCTCGACTATGTTTACAATAATAATTGATGTACAATCGTTAAAATTTGTTCCTGATTTGCTGGTTGCGATGACCTTTTTAGTTCGCATATTCTCCAGTGCTTTTGTTTGCTTATGACGACTGTAAACAAGAATATTATCAATTTTCTGCACGTGGAATACTTGAATATTACAGTACAATAAATAAAAATACTAACATTTCCCTGGTTTTACTTCCTACTAAATAAAGATATTTTTTCTATTTTTTAGGTTAATTGGCCTTTAAATATTTTATTGCCGACAGATACGATATCAAAATACGATGAAGTATTTAAATTTTTAATGAAACTAAACAGGGTATCGTGGGTCCTAAAAAAAATATTTATGGTAAGTTCTATTTTATTCATTATTTCAACAAATCCAATTATACGTTCTAAAAACTCAATTAAGTTTTCATTCAACTTAGTTTGTCTTCATTTTGGAAGCAGTGGTGGCTCCTCGAAGGAGGCTCAGACTCCTCAACAAGTTATCCAGCAAATAGCACCAGAAAAATCTTGTCTATTATTCTTCATTTTATTTCCCGTTTATCTAAAATTTTTAAATTCCACAATTAATTCCCCGGATTCACTACTTATTTTAGAATCTGACAACAGTGCCCTGAGGCTAGATTTCACAAACATCTCTCTCGAAACACGTGTATTCCAAAATTA
Organism: Galerucella tenella; assembly: GCA_910591685.1. NCBI lineage: Eukaryota > Metazoa > Arthropoda > Insecta > Coleoptera > Chrysomelidae > Galerucella > Galerucella tenella. Next base: position 25,993 of record CAJUYH010001882.1, read on the forward strand.
GTGACAAAAAGAATTATTCTATTTATTAAACTGTTATAATACAAGTTAAAAACATAAATTATAAATTACAGTTACTTTTATCCGACGGATACTTAACTGACGGATAATATTGGCTATTGATAAACCGGGCCTGAGTAGAGTATATTTTTATGACCAGCCTCCTCTCTTAAAAAGTTCAACGACCCGCCACTGCCTGGAAAAATACTGTACATTTGCCTTCCTAGACGTTAGCCAAGCCTTCAACAAGGTTTGTTATATGGGATTAAATTACAAATTCAAGAAACCTCTTATCCATTACTTACTTTAAGCTATTAAGATTCTAGCTAAGAGAGAGAGAATTCCGAACAAAAGTAAATAAAAGTATGTCCAACAACTCCTCAATAAAATCAGGCGTCCCACAAAGTAGTGTTCTCGAACCTTTACTGTATGTATAGTTTGGCGAATTTATCTGAAGCTTTTTTTTAAATTATCGGAGATCGCCGATTGCCTCCTCACTTCTTAGAAATCATATAACATGGGACATGCCACAAGTCGGTATGATGAAAAAGTATAATTTTTCAAATAAATTCCATACGGAATTAATCAACAAGAAGGAATGGGATCCAAATACCATTACCACACTTGGAAAGAATGCCATTCAATGGTACACAGACGGCTCAAAAGCAACAGAAGGAACTGGGATAGGAGTGTTCGGGCCAGGAACCAAACACTCTGAGAGTTTGGGAAAAACCCCAAGTATCTTTCAAGCGGAAATCCACGCTATAAGAAAGTGCGCCCAGTTCAATATTGATAAAGGATACAGAAGACAAAAAATTATCATAATGTCGGATAGTCAAGCAGCCATTAAAGCACTGTGCTCTTGTGTAATCAGTTCCCAAATTGTGTGGGAATTCCTAGACAAACTCAATGAACTAGGCGAGAACAATATAGTCACCCTACTAAGGGTTTTCCAGTACACACTGGAATAGAAGGAAATGAAATAGCAGATGAACTAGCAAAGAGGGGGACTGAAATACCTTTCTGGGGCCTGAACCCTTTTGCGGAATCCGCCCCATTGTAATATTGGAAGAAATAAGTAAAGCCGAGAAAAAGAGAAGATCTGACCATTGGAAAGATCTAGTAGGGCTTATACAATCAAAGACTCCTCTGGGTGACTACAACCTGTTGAGATCAAATGAATGCATAAGTCAAAGTAAAACTGCACTAAGACTTTTAACAGGGATCCTAACGGAACATTGTCACCTGAATGGGCACCTGAAAAAGCTCAAAATAGTGGAGGAAAAAGAATGCAGATTCTGTGACATGGAAGAAGAAACCTCCATCCACATACTTTCCAACTGCACAGCACTTCCTAGAGCACAGCACCTGGGAGATTACTGGATAGAAGAGGAACATTTGCCTAAGTTGAAGCCTGCAGACACCCTAAAATTCCTCCGGGAAATAGGACTAAAGGAACTACTAGTTTCTGAGACTCTCCTCAGAAACTAAGTAGAAGGGAAGGGGGCACTTAGATCTTTTAGGTCTCAGTGAATGTCACCCTAAAATACATACATACATGATTTTGTCAATAAGTTTATTTTTGAAAATATTTGGGCGAAAGAGAATTAACACTTGCTTTGATTCCAATCGGATGCTAAGGGCCAGTTTCATAATCATTGCTTAAATGGGCATTTAACTAAAGGGTCCTTTAGTTAAATGGGCAATTAACTAAAAGGTCCTTTAGCTTAAAGGTTCTCTTAAAACTAGGGTCAGTTCCATAATAGTATGGACGCGTCCTCATGATAAAATCCCCATTTAGGCTTGAATATACTGTGTTGGCTGCACTGCTCGTCAGGTTCCTCCTTAATTTGACGGATTTTTGACGTAATTTGTGTTTACTTTTTGGTTATTTGGTGGTTTGAATTGAGTACAACACTTTCCGTATTTTCATTGTTTACATTTATAACGGTAAGTAATAAACATCAATGCGTGAATAAGAACACAAAAAAAAATATGAGATTATTAGATTTAGAAATTATGGAAGCGGAAAAGGATTTGAGTTCCTATTGATTATATTAATTTCTAGCTCTAATTAGTTAGTAAATATTTCTTTAAATAAATTATTTCAAATTTTACATGTCATCATAATTTTATTAAATGCCTACATACTTGAGTACCTACATATTTTTACTAATCTATTAAAATGTTACTTGTTATACCTTGCAAGAGGTGTGTAGGGCTATGATCGGGTCATATGAAAACAACTGTAGTCTTAAACCGGGGAGGCAACATAATAGCACCCCCTGGTGGAATAAGACACTGGAAGCGAAACGGTCAGAGGTGCGTAAAGCATTTAACCGAGCCAAAAAGAAAAGAACCTCAGAAGGATGGGCTGTCCATAAAGACGCACAGAGAGACTTCAAGAGGGAACTAGAAAAAGCAAAAGCAGAAAAATGGCAGGAATTCTGCTCGGGCATGGAAAACCTGGCAGAAACGGCTAAATTAGCCAGGATCCTGACCAAAGACAACAGTGTACGCCTCCGATGCCTAAAGGATGGTATGGGTAGGTACATGGAAACAGAAGAGGACACACTTACTCTTCTTTTAAAGGCAAGCTTCCCTGACTTTGTCAGAGAGGAAAACCCTCAGCCCTCAGTTAAGCGAGGACAAAGGAGTAAAGCTGACTGGGTGACGGCAGCACAAGTCGTAACACCAGAGAAAGTAAAATGGGCAATAAATTCCTTCGAACCGTATAAAACACCGGGACCTGATGGTATTTTCCCAAAAATGCTTCAGGAAGGCTGTAAAAGCATACTGGGATTTTTAACGGGTATCTTGAGGGGATGCGTGGCCATAGGATTTGTACCAAATATATGGAAGCAAACTCGGGTTTCATTTATTCCGAAACCAGGAAAGAAAAGCTACTTCACGGTGAAAGACTTCAGGCCTATTAGCCTGACATCTTTTCTCCTGAAAACTCTGGAGAGATTGGTTGATACTTATATCAGGCAGAACATACTGATTAATCGACCACTCCATCGGAGACAGCATGCATATACTGTGGGTAAGTCCACAGAGACTGCGCTACACTCAGTGGTGAACTACATTGAGAAAGCGTTTGAGGCAAAGGAAACTGTTATTGGATCCTTTGTCGACATAGAGGGAGCTTTTAATAGCACCACGAGAAATTCCATCGAGAACGCAATGTCGAAACAGGGAATACCGATAACCATCGCAAGATGGGTGACGGGATCACTGAGCGACAGATGCGTCCTAAGCGAATGGAATGGTAAAACTGTCAAGGGCAGAGTTAGCGAAGGTTGTCCACAAGGGGGGGTCTTGTCACCGCTCTTGTGGATCATGGTATCCGACGAGTTACTACGCGTACTGGAGGCGGAACGAATACACGCCGTAGCGTACGCGGATGACTTTGTAATACTTGTCAAGGGCAAGTATGAGGAGGTACTACCTGATCTCATGGAAAGAGCCCTGCGAAAGGTCAGGCAGTGGTGTGGGAGCAAGTCTCTGGGAGTCAACCCTGACAAAACAGAGATAGTGCTCTTCACAAGAAAGTACAAAAGCAGGGTCAAAAAGGAAATCTCATTTTATGGGAAGGTTATACCGTATGCCTCGGGAGTGAAATATCTAGGGGTATACCTAGACAAGAAACTTAACTGGGGACAACACCTGCGGTTGCAGGGAAGGAAAGTCCTTAACATATTTATGCAGTGCAGGTCAGCTATAGGGACAGGATGGGGGCTAGAACCTCGGCAAGCTTTGTGGATCTACAAAGCGATACTGATACCTAAACTGACCTACGCAGCGTTGGTATGGTGGAAGGAGACGGAAAAAAAGACCTCAAGGCGTAGCCTGGATCACATACAGGCGGTCGTTTTACGAGGGATTTTTGGTCTAAAAAGAAGTACGCCCATGGCTGCCATCAGGATGTTGCTGGAAATAAATAGTCTGGATCTGGAGGTTAAGGCCTCAGCAGCCAGAGCAGCATACAGACTGAAATGCAGCAAGGAATGGGAAGGAGGTGAAAGTGGGCACAGAACCATTCAAAATTTTTTGAGGGGATCAGTTTTCGACGCACCTCAGGATAGAATAACCAGGATTCTCCAGTTTGGGCAGCGATATAAAACGCGAATACCAAGCAGGGAGGAATGGGAGGAAAAACAGAGCCCCGAACACGGGGAAATCTGGTTTACAGACGGCTCCAAAACCGGAGAAGGAACCGGTTTCGGAATCAGTGCACCGAGGCGAAGGGATGATGTAGCCTGTCGCCTAAGACCGGAAAACACCGTCTTTCAAGCAGAAATGGCTGCGATAGAGGCGTGTTCTAGGCAATTGGTAAGGGCAGAAGTCCAAAGCAGATGCATTTGCATATGTACGGACAGCCAGGCCTCCATTATGGCTCTGGAAAACCCATGCACAAAGTCAAAGCTCGTTCGGGAGACAAAAAACACACTGAATGAGCTAGCCAGAATCAACAAGGTCGTTATTACCTGGATACCGGGACACTCGGGTTATAGAGGTAATGAAAGAGCCGATAAACTTGCTAAGCAAGGAGCCAAGTCGGGAGAGCATCCAGAAAGGGAGGTAGGAATACCGTACCGAGAAGGATGCAATACCATAACGAAGGAAATAATTGGAAAGAGATGGGAAACCTGGAAGGAATCCCTGGGTCACAGATGGTGTAAAGAACTGACGGGAGATTTCATCTCCAGTTGGGCCAAATTAATCATCAAAATTGGTAAACGCAAGGCAAGAGTTGTTCTGGGTATACTCACCGGACACTGCGAGCTGCGATGTTACACACACAAAACACAGGGACATAGCAACTTGTGTAGATGGTGTGGAGAGGAGGAAGAGACCCCGTGTCATTTCCTATGCAAGTGCCCCAACCTAATGATACATAGACATAGATGGTTGGGAGCAGCGAGCCTGGACTCAGAGTTATTCAAAGAGACTAGCATTGACAACATACTTGCATTTTGCAAGAGTGTTGGCTTTAGTGCACATCTCTCTGAAGCAGCCTAAGCATAGCTTAAGTACGAATCGGGGGGAAAGGGATACAATGGCGAAAGCTAAGTGTCCCTGAGCATTGCACCCCGAATGACTTGTAATAATAATAATAAAATAATTAAAATGTTCATTAATTAGCAGCTGCCTAAATTGGCGTCCATTATTTTCCAAATTGTGCAGCTCTTGAGCGTTATCAGCTACGTCTAAATTAATATCGTTAAACCAGTCTTCAGGAATTTCTTCATTTATTTCTATAGCTAAATTATGTAAAACTGCAGGAGCAACAATTATAGTCATAGCTGTATCAGCATTTAAACGGATTCCTTAAGAAAGAATGGGAAACCGTCTTTTCCACACTCCATATTGTCGTTTCACAACATTCCTGGTTCTTATTATAGATTCGTTAAACAGATTTTCAGCTGGAGTGTCTGTTACTTGGAATTTTGTCATTAAATATTTTTCGAGTGTATAACCACTATCCCGAACCAATAAATATCTGCCATAGGTTCCACGTTCAAATTGTCTTTTCAACAAACTGCTGTTAAAAATTGTTTGGTCGTGAACAGAACCAAGCCACCTTGCCACTATGTTGCGAGTTCTCAATTTTGCATCACAAACTGTTTGCACGTTTAATGCAAAGAATCCTCTCCGACTACGAAAAATTTCTGCATCCTCACCTCCAGGAGATTGGATTTTTATTAAGGTGCAATCAATCGCGCCAATTACTTTTGGGAAACTCGCAATGGAATAAAAGTGGTTTGCGGCTTGTTCCATTTCCAGTGGATTATGATACATGTAAATAGGTCTGTTCCAACCGCAATCAGAAACTGTCAGAAACGATCAGAGAATAGTCGACCTTTGCAATCAGTGATAGAAATCACGCGAAAGTAAACTTGTTGTTTGCTATGACCAGTAATTCTCTGATAGTTTCTGACTGCGGTTGGAACAGACCCAATATGTTCGTTGCTGAGATGGGCAATGGCTTGACATACTATCTTAACTATTCGACTTGCGGAGGCTTGAACATTTTTAATGCTTTAACGTTTTTAGAACTAGCAATAACCAAACTATAAAAAATACACTTCAAATCTGAGTTGACATCTGTCTGTTAAAAGTCCTTTTAAGCTTCAAAAATGGTAAAAATTGGACATCTAACTTAAAGGAAGCTTTAATAGTGAATTTTTGGTTATGAAACAGATCACTACACTACAAACGACCTTTTACGCTTAAAGGTTCCTTTAAAAGCATTATGAAACTGGCCCTTAGTCTTGCGAAAATATTGTGAGTTCATTTTGATTTTTTCATTAATATTTTGATTGTTGTAGGAATTGAAGGTTCTTGCAAGAGAAACTGGCAAAAAAGAAATCTATCTAATGGCATCGCCGCAGTATAGAAAACTTCATCAGTGTCGACATATCATGACACAATTCGTTCAAACTTTACAGAGTTATGTTGTCGGTGAAGTATTACAATCGAGTTGGTCGGTTTTTGAGAAGAATCTAACGAGCGCTACTAGCTTGGATGAGCTGTATGAAACACATACCATGTATATAAAAAATATTTTGTTCATGTAAGTAGGAATTTATAAATATTATTTTTTCTCCTCTCTATATTCTAAACAACGTAATTTGATACTGTTTTAAAGGAGGTAAGTAACAATTACTACAAAGGTATCGATTGCCCTTGACGTCAATTTACCACTCTAGGGTGGTCATAATTTATGCCATAAAAAACGTGTGTTGAAATAATACCATTCTTGGTGTGCGTCATCGATTGTTAATCTCCTTCTATCACATTATGTAGGAAGAAATGGAAAAAAAAGCAGGTCTGTGATTAATCCTAATCAAAATATCACAATAATGAACCGTTTGAATGTTTTACAAACGTTAACCCTAATCTTTGATTACAAAAATTTGATTGGTTGATGTTTAGATTACGCGCCAGCGCAACCTATCAATCGCGAGGTTAAAATACTATAAAGGCGTAACTTTCGTAGCGGCAATATGTCTTACGACTTTTTCTACTGTCACACTGACAGTTCTTGTCAGGTGTGTACTTTGTTTCTTACGGTCAATTATTATTTATGAGAAGTAAATATTAATCTTATTGTTATATTTATCTAAATCATACAAAAATATGCCTAGATACACAAAAAAACATCAGCATTTTGAAAGTTCTGAAGTATTTTCAGTTAGAAAAAGAAGCTGGTAATTAATAATTTCATAGCCTTCTCGGCTTTGGCTTAATACGATCCTGATGATTTTATTTATCAAATTTAAGGTTAACTTTATGTCAAAATAGCATATAAAATAAAAGACATGCTGAAAACCCGGATATAGGTCACAATCGATGACGCACAATGGTATTATTTCAATCATATCTTATTTATTTATATGAATATTAATAGTACAATTTCATTATGAACATTATTTACAAAAATTTGGATACAAAATATTTTCTCAATTTGTATGAAATGTTCCGACTCCATAATTTCTCCATCTCTAACCAAGTTTTCTGTTAGTCTTGAAGTACTGCAGGAGACATACAGTGTGGAAGCCATTTATGGAATAAAATTCTTTATGTCATTATTTTAGAAAATTATAAAAAATGCCGAGACACGTCAACTTTTGAATTGAGTTGTGCGTTATGTAAACATAAATTGAAATGTACAGGGTGATTCACGCAAGTATGCCATAGTCGGTGTTTTTTTTTAATGAAACATTCTGTATATTTGCATATTTTTGAAATCCTCTTGATGATCCGATTCCAACAAACTAAATAATGTATGGTCAATTATGAATTATTATACAGGGTGAAATTGTGATTTTTACAGTTATTAAACACATACATAAAATACCTAATGTATTTGATTTTAATACATTAAAATAAATGCTCCAAATGTTCTCCACCTAGTTGTTGTAAATAGCGCAGTCTCCTATAGAAATCCTCCTTAACTTTGTTTAAAGTTTGAGGTGGAATATTCCGTATTTCTGTAGTTATCCTGTCTTTGAGATCCACAATGCTAGTTGGTTGATTTGCATATACTTTGGTCTTGAGATAACTCCACAGAAAAAAATCTAACGGCGTAAGGTCTGGCGATCTAGCTGGCCACTCAATAGTACCTCTTCGTCCAATCCATTTATTGGGAAATATTTCATCTAAATAAGTTCTTACCATTAAAGCATAATAGGGTGTTGCCCCGTCTTGCTGGAACCAAACATTTTCATTCGGTAAGCTAGGATCTATTGCGTTGGGATATAAGTTTGCCAACGCAGGAATAACTTCATTTCTAAGCATATTTAAATATTTTTCAGCTGTCAAATTTCCATCTATAAATATAGGACCAATAATATGGTCGCCTATGATACCGGCCCAAACGTTCACCTTTTGAGGGTACGTCTCACGCATCCAATTAGGATTCTCTGCTGACCAATATCTACAGCTCTGTCGGTTTAACTCTACATTCAATGTGAATGTTGATTCGTCAGAAAAAAGAATGGTACCAAGAGCTATCTCATTTCTGTTCAGCTTATTCATCAATCTTTCGCAGAAATCCATTCTACGATCTGGATCGTCTTCTGTTAACTCCTGCACAAAAGTTAATTTGTAGGGATGAAGTTTTTCTTTATGAAGACATCTTAGAACAGTTGTATGACTAACATTATTTTCACGGGCAATTTGACGTGTACTTGAAGTTGGATTCTCTTCGACACTAAACAAAATATCCACTTTCCATCATCTTCAACGAAGTGTGGTTTTTTTTTCAATAGTTTGACATGTCCAAGTTCTTTGAATTGTGCATGAATTTCAGACACAGTACTTTGTGAAATATTAGGCAATTCGGGATACCTGTGATTAAATAAGTTTGCCATTTCAACTTGACTTCTGCAGTTATCCCCGTACCCGATCATCATTAAAATCTCAATTCGGTGAGTCTCAGTTAAATATTTCATTGTTATGTCGACAAGGAAAGAATGTTTGACAAAGATTTCACTTTTTCAGTATAAACTGCCAACACATCAACAACTGACAGAATAGAAAACAATCCACATAATTTACCGATTTAAAACAATCCACATTATTTACCTATTTTGTCTAATTATTTGCGTTTTTAGGCAATTTTTAGGTATTTATGATAAAATTCATGGGTGTAGCAGGTTTTGTTTAATATACAAATACGTCTAATATTTAGTTAGTTTAGATTTTCGATAAATCCATATTTAGCTAATTTAAAAAAGTACCAATATTTCAAGTGTAATAAATTATTAATTTTAAAATTTCAGCCTGTATAATTCATAATTGACCATACATTATTTAGTTTGTTGGAATCGGTTCATTAAGAGGATTTCAAAAATATGCAAATATACAGGGTGTTTCATTAAAAAAAACACCGACTATGGCATACTTGCGTGAATCACCCTGTACATTTAAATTTATGTTTACATAACGCACAACTCAATTCAAAAGTTGACGTGTCTCGGAATTTTTTATAATTTTCTAAAATAATGACATAAAGAATTTTATTCCATAAGTGGTTTCCACACTGTATATTGTATAACAATTTCAACAACTTCCTTTTTATTGTTGAAAATTTCCGCTACATAACTTTCCGCAATAGTAGCTGATTGGTATTCGCTAATAAAGCTGCCGACCTTCTTCTAAGGGAGTGTCTAGTTTACTAATTATCTAAGTCCAAAAATTTAGCAATTTTACTTGGAATTGAGGAAGTCGAGTTTTTCCTGACAGGCTGGTTCAAGCACTTTCCATTTTGGTATTGCATTAAGAAACAAGGATTAAAATTCGTTACGTGGGTCCTTATAACAATGTAATTTCGAATTATTTGCAATAACAAACCTTCTCATCATCAATTTTAGTCACTGTTGATTTACGTACCATTCCATTTTTGGGATCAGGAACAGTAACAATTATGACTTCATGCCTTGTTAATCCATTTTCATTACAGAGTTCACTAGAACAGCACGCTCCAGCAATTCCCATGGTGGCGAAGACATTTATAAGCCTCGCACTTTATTCCGCTCTGGACAAAGCCCCTCGCGAAATAATCTTGGTGCTCGGTCAATAATAATGGTCTTCACCACCTTGGTGTATAATGTACTGTCCGTGAAAGTAAGGAAGTTAAACATCAAAAGTTTCCCATCGCTGATTTTTCATTTTTAAATGAAAATATATCGACCCAGCATCACTCTTTTAGATTGTCTAATAATTTCCGCTGGAGCTTGCGACGCAGCTTGCAAGCACAGCTCGGACTACCTAAAATTCAAGTGATTTATGCTCATATCATTTCTGGATGTGTTCTTACAAAAAAATCGTAGAGATGAAAATTGCAGCAAATCGTATGCTCTTGAAGTTGACGTAGATAGTTTTTCCAAAAATTTTTTTTTCCGATGTTAAATTTTCAAAAAATGGAAAAATTTTTCGAAAATCATATTTTTGGCTGGTAATTATAAATAAAATATTAATATCGAGGTCAAAACATAGATAAACAAAGAGGGCGAACTTCTTAAAATTTACCTTTTTTCTGATTTGCAAAATTCAAAATGGCGGCTGCTCAAATTGGAAACAAATGTTTTTTTTCAATCGCGTTTAAATTTATGAACATCAATGATATCGAGAAGCGGTCGGTTGCAATCGATAGAGTGAAAGATATATTTATATAAATAACATAAACAAAATTTGAAAAAAAAATTTTTAGAACATTTACCGAAAAAAAAATCTTCCATCTACATTTTTCTCATTTTGGCGTTGAAAAATTTGTTAAAAATATCTTTTCACGTTATAAATATGTGTATTTTGAAAAAAAAATTTTTCAGATGCGACTTTTACAAGCTGAGATAAACAAATTCAAAGTCTGCTAGATACTGTCATAATGTTAATTGAAATTTTCAAATTTTGATCACTTCGCTAGGTTGTTGAATCCCAACTCAACTTAAACACAATTTTTCATTTTTCTACCGTCAATTGGTCCATTCAAAAGAGAACAGTAATCCTAGCTCGCTCGGCCAAACGGTGCGGCGGCAGCTGCTTGGCGTAGTGGTGGTTTCAAAAACAAACAGATTTATAACGTGAAAAGATATTTTTAACAAATTTTTCAACGCCAAAATGAGAAAAGAGTAGATGAAAAAATTTTTTTCGGTAAATGTTCGAAAAAATTATGTAAAAAAATTTTTTTAAATTTTGTTTGTTATTTATATAAATATAACTTTCACTCTATCGATTGCAACCAAACCGCTTCTCGATATCATTGATGTTCATAAATTTAAACGCGATTGAAAAAAAAAATTTGTTTCCAATTTGAGCAGCCGCCTTTTTGAATTTTGCAAATCTGAAAAAACGTAAATTTTTAGAAGTTCGCCCTCTATGTTTATCTATGTTTTGACCTCGATATTAATATTTTATTTATAATTACCAGCCAAAAATATGATTTTCGAAAAATTTTTCCATTTTTGGAAAATTTAACATCGGAAAACTTGTTTTTTGGAAAAACTATCTACGTCACCTTCAAGAGCATACGATTTGCTGCAATTTTCATCTCTACGATTTTTTTGTAAGAACACATCCAGAAATGATATGAGCATAAATCACTTGAATTTTAGTCCAAGCTGTGCTTGCAAGCTGCGTCGCAAGCTCCAGCGGAAATTATTAGACAATCTAAAAGAGTGATGCTGGGTCGATATATTTTCATTTAAAAATGGAAAATCAGCGATGGGAAACTTTTGATGTTTAACAGATTTTTCGACCTTACTTTCCCGGACTATAAATTTTAACGTTAATGGGATACATTGTGCTCAATGTTTTCAATATTTTAACAGAGGCAACAACATCACCAGAGGATTGTGTTTGGTTGACCTTGGGGATCTTGGGTGTGGAGATCTTCGTCCTATCCAACTGTCTGGAAAACGGTTATTTATAAAATCTCGTACGATTACTGCAAAATGTCGCATTGTCTTGGTTATTCTTATTTTGAGAGTTCTTCCGAAATAATTGGAAATTGATTTTCTAGAATATGAAAATATTTATATTATTCTTTGTTTTATCTTATGAAATCAAACAATTTCATTTTGTAAAATCTACATTGTAATTTAAACATAAAGTGACGCGTTTCGCTAACACAGTAGCTTTATCAAACGTTGGAGGTATAATGAGAAACTTTCTATTTATACAGTGCCTTAATACTAAATTATACGGAAATTTAACAATAAAATTATAATCTATTTACAAGGAAATGAAAAGAATTTGTCTAAATATGGAATTAACTAAAGAATTTAACAAGTTTACCTGGAAACTCATTCACAACCATCCTACAGGAATCTTTCTAGGTAAAAAGGTTTAATAATGGAGAATTGTTAATATCAAGTTGGTCGTTAAGAAGATTATATGAATATTTGTTTTTATTTATCTCTAGGGCTTCTAAAAGATTTAATTTGAAGGATTTAGTTTCTATATGCAAAATTTCAAAATTTGAATCGAAAGAGTGTTGGTTTGCTAATAAATGATTTGAATAGTTGGAATCTAATTTTTGATTGTCATAACTACGTTTGTGTTCTGAAATTCTAGTTTTAAAATTCCTAAAAGTTCTACCTATATAAATTTTATCACAGTCGTCATTACCACATTTTAATTTATAAACTCCTGATTTATTTAGTTTTGAAGATTTTGATTTGTTGTTTCTAATGAATTTGGATAAATTGTTGTCAGTTTTGAAGCAAATATTCAAGTCTAAAGTTTCTAAAAATGATTTTATTTTTAAGGATGGTATTCCAAAGTAAGTTAAGCTTTTAAATTGGTTATTTTTGTTTTTATCAGAAGGAAATACTTGTTCTAGAGTATGTTTTTGTATCTTTTTATTTATGATGTTGTCAATTAAATTTGGATCGTAATTATTATTAACCGCTATTTGCTTTATTATATTTAGTTCTTTATTGTAATTGTCAATATTCAATGGAACTGTTAAAAGTCTATGTATCATACTATTGAAAGCTGCTAATTTATGACTGATTGGGTGGACTGAACTATTATGAATTGTAATATCTGTATGTGATGGTTTGTGAAATATAGAAAAGTCATGTCTATTATTTATATTTGAAATTGTAAGATCTAGAAAGTTTATGGACTTATTTTGTTCAATTTCTACTGTAAATTTGATATTTTTATGTATTGAGTTAATGTGAGTAATGAAGTTATCTAATTGTCTCGTAGTACCAGTGAAGCAAGCTAAAATGTCATCTACATATCGGTGCCAGTAAACAAATTTTTTACTAAGGGGGTCATCTATTTAATCTTTATTTTATCCCCTGTATAACGAACTTCCTTTTATATTATCATCTTATTCCCATCATTGCGGTTTAGTTTCGAAATGAAATCATCGCGAAATGATATCATTTGTGTGATTCAGTTGTCAGTCAGTTCGAAAAGATGATCGTTTGCTTGGTGCTCCTAAGTGCTTTCTTCCTGAATTCACCAGTTTCTTGTGATCTGATTTTGATAAAACCAGAGCAAAAATACTATGCATTGTTAGATGTTAATGTCACTGTGTATTACGCGTGCGAAAATACAGAATCATGTACGACGAATCTAAACAATAATGTTGAAAGGAAAAACTTTTCAAATGAAAAAATTCGTGATAGGTTGGATATATTTTGTGGCCGAATTTTTTACCATAGTGTGGACATAGGAACGGATATTAAATACTTAACATCACTTACTAATGGTATTTGTCCTTTAACAAACAGAAAGTGTTTTATTCACGATCGTATTTGTGCAGTTTGGGAACCCCCGAATTATACATACCTATACGATGGCATGATGCAAGAATGGACTTTTAGTATCGATCCACCAGTGAAATACATCATATTTTGGTACCAATATAAAAACTACCAACTAAAGGTACTCGACAAAGTTGAAGGATTAGAAGATACGTGGTTTACAGATCAAAAAAACATACTTGCATCTACAAGACAACCGGATAACAAATCTTACAAGAAAAATTTAGATAAAGTTGTGCCGAAAGATATGAAATTCGACTTCAACTATACTTCAGAGAATAAAAATAATACAAAACTGTGGGAATTGGTGATATTCGTAGGTACAATTTTAATTTTACTGATTTTAATTTTGATTGTAATGTTCTCCTTACGAAATAAAATATTTAGAAAAATAGATGACGTGATGGTTGCGATGGAGAAAAAATTGACAAATGAGCAACTGTTTTGTGATAATGTGTTATTGAAGGAAATGGGTAAATTCAAACCAGAAAATTTCGTTTGGAATGGAAAAAAATCGTCGAATGGGGAGCTAGTTTATGATTATGCTTATGATCATGCTTAGGGATTGGCAAAGAAGAAAGAAGTAGTGTATGAAAGTATTGTCAGTGACATGGACGGTTAATTAACAATTTAAAATTTTTTTTATACATACAAGGTGGTACAGAATTAATATTATTAATTTCCAGAGCTGATAGTTCGGTCAATTTTCTAAATCTATATAATAGTACAGGGAATGAAGCATTTCACCTGGCAATTTTTTCGTCCAGCATGGATTGACTTGAAATTTTAACAGAAGGTAGGTGATAGCCCAAGGATCAAAATCTATATCGAACCGAAGGGCGCTAAAGCCTTGGGGGTGGTTGCCACCCCATCTCAGGGGTGAAAATTTTTTATTACATTTTAACCACAGGAATCGATTGAAAAAGTGATTCTAAGCAAAAAATGTTCCATACATTTTTTTGTAAAATCAATATTCTTTAAGTTATTCGTGATTGAAAGTAACGCTTTTTAGAGGAAAAAATCGACGTTTTTGATGTTTTTCGCGTAAACTCGAAAATTATGCATTTTATCAAAAAAACTGTAGAGAGCAAAATTGTAGCCTTTAAAAAAACAAGCAAAACCCTTTTTTATAATTTTTCTAAAACCAATAGGAACCGAGATATGGCTCATCAATGATTAGCTTTTTTCCCAAATGCAAAATGTGATAGATTCAAAGTCAAATACCGGAAAAATGATGCATTTTTCGTAGAAAACTCATAGAATCTTTTTCTAAGACCATAATTATTAGACCTTTCTTTTAAAAAAGGTCTGTAGCATCAAAATTGAGTGAATTATGACAAAAATAATGTCAGTACTGAATTTTTTATACAAAAAAATCGGTGAAAACAACCCCCTAACTACTCCCCTAATTAAAATTGATCTTTACCCTTGTGCAATTCTCTTTGTACATGTATGGTTAATATGTCCAAGAAGTTTGACCAATTTAAAATTCATAGTTTTCGAAAAATTATGGCTTAAAGTAAAAAGTTATTTTTCATAATTTTGTATTTTTTACCCTTTCTTTCGAAATAACGAAAATATTAGAGGTACAAGCAAAGTTAAAAAACGAAATTGTAGCTTTTTTTATGACAAAAATTTTCCTGTAAGTAGATTTTTTGTACAGTTAATATTTGACGAGATATATCCGTTTGAAACGTCGATTTACGCACGAGCACCACCTTTTTTTTAGCCATTTAAACTCACCCCATTTAAAAACGAAAGGGTCTAAAGAGATTTAACTTACAGATCCTTGTAGTTCTTGAAAACCCCTACAAAATCGTTTTTGAATAAACTTTTTGTCATCAAAAATGAAGGAAATACGCTGAAAAAACCAATCAATTTTTTTTTTCGAAAAATTTCAATAGTATGGTATAGTACGTAGTATAGTACTTGGAAGCATAATATTGTACAAAACCGGTTTATTCGGCAGTGGGGCGTTATATATACGAAATGTTTCGTGTTCTTTTTTTGAAATACAATCTATGTGAAAATACAGCGCATTTTTATGTTAATAATTTTTTTTTTGTACTTAAGTCTACTTTTTTTCAATTTATATCTATTACAATAGTTTATAAAAATTGCAATGTTGTGAAGGGTGGTTTTTAAAGGTTGAATTGTTACTTAATGCACGTGACACATTTTTTTTACAACAAAATTATTGAGCAAATCCCTATTAGCATTAATTATTTTTCTCGTGGCAAAAATTTTTTTTTTTTACATACAACACTAATAACAGTTGATTTTTAAGGGTTGAAAAAGTATAAAATTGTATTTTGAAATGTAACAAATTCATCATTTTACTAATTCAAATCAATTTTCACCTATCTTAAGATTTATAATGCTATTTTTTAATTTTTGACATTTAGGGGTAGTTTTCACCCCTAAGAAACAATCAGGGTTCGTCGGCATGACATGATATATAAAGCAGAGGATGAGTTGATCTTAATCCCAAATTTTTATGCTAATCAATCAGAGGCGAAATCATTTTTTAAGGATTCGTGATTTTTTTTACATCAAGCTGTAACAGGGGCTGCTTTTTAAGGGTTGAAATATGATGAAATTGTATTCCAAAGCTCAAAACAATCATTATTCAACTTATCCAAACCAAATCTTACCCATTTTCAGGTTCAAAATGTTATTTTATGATTTTTGACAAATAAAGGTAGTTTTCACCCCTAAAAACCGTTTAGCGCCCTTCGGTTCGATATAGATTTTGAACCTTCGGCTATCACCTACCTCCTGTTAAAATTTCAAGTCAATCCATGCTGGACGAAAAAATTGCGAGTTTTTACCTTTTTTTGAGCTTCATTACCTGTACTAATAATAAGGGAGATACAACCCTTTAAATGGTTTTTATTACGTAGTTCATATTTTGGGAATAATTATAAGATATTATAGGATAATTTATTTCATGAATTTCCTCCCATATCAATGAAGGGTAGTTTTGGAAGATAAGGGAGTGTTATTGGGTTACAAATTTTTTTTAAATTTTCAATTATTCAAAATAAAAATTCCTTAATCTTTTTTACGCGAAAATATTTTGGAAAAATAAGGTTTTCAATTCATTTCTTCAGATCAATTTTAGGAAAAAAAACTTATTCTTCATAAAAAGTTCTGCATGTTTTAGAATCTAAAATACAATTATCATATATCAATTTTTGTTAGTATTATACGCGGTTTCTCAAAAAATATGAACTTCACTCAAGAATAAAGTACCTTCAAATTTGACAATATCGAAAAATAGTATTGAAAAAAGTTGATCAAAACTGAAATCTACGTTCAAATATGCAATTGCATCCATTTACATTGGAAAATAGGTTTTATGTACGTGTTTAATATTATTTTTATTCTCTATAACGCTACCATATTTGCGTAAAATTCTAACGCGTTCTGACAGTTACTGTCAAACATTTGTAGCTTTCAAACATTACATGTTACTACAGTAAAATTTGCATTGTTATTGTATCTAGAAATACATTTCAAAAAATCGTATATTTGAACGAAGTTTCCAATTTTTATCAATTTTTTTTAATACTATTTTTCAATTTTGTCATATTTAAAGGTACTTTATTCTTGAGTAAAATTCATATTTTTTGAGAAACCTCGTATAATACTAAAAAAAATTGATATCTGATAATTGTATTTTCGATTTAAGAACATGCAGAACTTTTTATGAAGAATAAGTTTTTTTCCTAGAAATGATAATAAAAAAGTTTCCCATATGGTGCGAACTTATGTGGACACAGTGTATATTATTATTCACTTTCAATTTTTGAAAAAAGTTATTTTTGGCTCTAGAAATTAATGTAGTTACATGATTCTGGACCACTTCCTACATCCTACAAAATATTTTTACAGTTATATATTTTTATGTGATTAATTTAAAAAAAAAACTATTTGTCTTTTTTTCTTTTATATCTGTTATAATAAAGTATCTGGATTTTTATCATTGTATTAGTTTACGGAATCTTCAAAACTTCAGATAAATATTTACATATTTATCAAGGATCTATGACAATACAGTGTAAAGACACTGTAATAATAAGTGAATATGTTGACATGCTACTTATTTACGGAGAATGTGGAAAAACAAAACTCATCATTTTCCTCATAATTTCAAGCAAAAATGCTTTAGTCTATGTCTATGAACGAAAGCTGAGAACTGGTTTTTTTCCCAAGCGGTACAAATCAATTTTCTCCTCAAAAAACCGCTCAGTCAAATGACAATGTGATAAATATTTTTGCTTATCTTCAGGTAAATTCACACACCTGAATACGGTGCAATTCACGCAAATCTTTAAAGGAGAATACATTTTTTCCACTGCTAGTTGGCAAGTTGACAATTATTGCGTCTTCAAGCCAACTGAGTGGTTAATAATTTTTTCTAATGGACAAATTAAAATATTTTGAGTATTCAGTGATAGTAGTTCAACAAAAACTTGTGCAACATTAATTTGTATACCCAGGAGATTTCTGAGATTTCTGCTTGAAATGATAAAATTATTCAAATAAAAATGCCATTAGTTCAAAATTCGCGTTCAACCAAAAATGACTGATGACATAACGAGTGCGTTCATAATACAAGGTGTCCATCTATAAATTGACACATTTTAACAACTTATAACTCGAGAATGGAAAAAGATATCGACATGCGGTTTTCACTAAACTTCCTAAATTTACTTCTAGTTTCTGTTGACATTGTTGCCGCATGTAATTTTTGTCTGGAAATTGACGAAAAAAAAATTAAGGTTTTTGAACCAAAATTGTGATCTTAGATTAATTAGGACACCCTGTAATTCTTAAAACCTTTGAAAAGACCATTTCTTCTTCTATCCAAAAA
>CAJUYH010001883.1:0-24114 GCA_910591685.1 Galerucella tenella
ATATATATATATATATATATATATACATATCAAAATAAAAATTTGATACTTTTCATAATTCTCATCTCGTCCGAGTGTCAAATCAAACAATCGTTTCTTTATTATTATTATGATTTTTTCTTTTATCCAGGTGATATTATTGTATATTTCTTCATTGATCGCTTTGAAATATAATTACATTCCATTATTAAAGAATAATATATGTGAAATAACATGTCACTTTGAATCTTGATAATGAGAAAATAATTTATTATATTCAAAGTGAAAGCCCAAATGATTTACACGAGGATTCAATTTTGGATGATGTTGCTATACCGCTTCGTCAGACAAAACACTTTATATACATACATATATATATATATATATATATTATATACGTTATGTTAATATCGCGTGTAATTACAATGATTAATTACTTTGTACCGAGGTCATTAACTCAGTGGAAAATCGCGTCGGTTTATATTCGAATACGTTCAACATAATAATATATATATATAAATATATTTGCATCATGTTTACGTGTGGGAATATGCAGTCTCGATATGTATTTATAATTAAATGAATATTAGATATGCAAATTGATGGATTATCAATAGCAACCAATAGTGAAAATTCACTCAGTGAAAATAGCGAATTGTAGTTGTGACTATATATTGATGAAAGCTCGATAAATCCATGTAGAGCTGTTGGAATTGCAATGTAAATAATTGTTGGCAGTTGAAGTAAATGATACTTTATGAAATAGATTATCATGGTAATCATCCTTGGTGATTGTCCTTTTTTTTTTTTTTTTTTTTTACAAATTGATTGTGAATGTACGACGCAATTGATTTTAATGCTGTGACGACGAATTCAACGTCAATATATTGTTTGATGCGCGAGCGAAAAGTTTGTGAGTTTATTCAATCGCACTGAGTGATGGTCAACAAAATTGACGCGACAATAATTGCCATCTTAACACAAGACTACTGTACTAAATTCAATTATTCTCAGACTCTTTCTGTTTCATCATCCACTGTTGAATAAACAATTTTATTTCCCCCCCGAATATATCTTCCAACAGTACATTTAAATGTATCTCTCTGTAATAAAACATCAAGTATCATAACCGACTGCCGATATACAACAATATATTTATATTTCGTTGACTAAAAAAGCAGAATTCTCTTTTATCACATATAGATATAAATACAAAATAAAATCGCTCGAATATTTCATTCAATAATGTTCGTTGATATATAAATATATATATATTTTTTTTTTCGCATATAATATTTGAAATGATAGCGCGTATTTATATTTCAAAGAAATATCATTGTGTGCGGAGAATGTTTAGAATGTTTATTTAATTGTCTAACGAAATAATTCTAATAACGTTACATACATTATTATTTTTATCATTATTATTAGCTGTAATAACATTCCTGAGTGCGCGAGCGGGAACATGAACGGTGAATGGAAATCAATTGAGTTGAGGGCATTACTCGCATATCAAGCGTATACATTATACATATGCACAACATAATTAGCGAGGTCACACATTCCACATAATAAATATTAAAGAATAAATTGAAGAAACAATAAAAGAAGAAATGGCAATTCACTAACAATTTCACGTTGCACTTTAGAAACTATGAAAATGAATAGATAAATATTAATACAACAGAAAATATTCCCCAACACAATTGTCGATATTTTATATATTCTCTTCAATCCTATTTCACGACACAAATTATATACCAATTGATCCAGTATAATCATAAAACATTTCCCGCGTATTTCGTGACGGGTGAAAGTTCTCGCGTTCTCCCATAATTTTTATTTTATTTCAAATTTTTTTTTCTTCTCTTTTTTTCACCTCTATTATGATTATTTATTATAAACTAATAATTACCAATAATAACCAGGGAGTTATATCATAAATATTCTCTGAACAATCATGTCGCTATAAAAATTGGAGAAAATATAAAAAAATTAAAAATAATTCATGGACAAAACATGTGTGTGTGTGTGTGTGTGTGTGTTTGTGTAAAGTGGAGAAAATTTTGCTGAGTGCAGCGACCCTTCGACATTTTCAATATACCTAACACCGGTGAAATCAAATAACCATCCCAAATACCCTTTCTCTCGTTTATTTGTTCTCTCTCGCACACCAATACCTCTTTACATTATGAAAACACTTAGCTGTACAGGTGCAAGACAATGAAATACCTCAAAATGAATTCATCAAGCGACTAAACCATCGTCTGCTTCAATTGAAATTTATCTACTATTCAAAGTGATGTCGAGGACAACGGCCTCGACATCAACGCACAATGTTGTATGACCCCCATTGAAATGTGTCATGAAATGTATACGACGTGAAGAAAAGTACGAACCAACGTGCAAATACGATATGTACACTCGTAAAAATTACATATATCTATGCTAGTGATTATACATGCGGTGGTATATAGTCGTTGTCCATAAAGTGGAGGCAACACGAAAAGTTTGCCCGTTTGCTCTCTCATCGTCTCAGGTATACCAGCCACCTGTAATAAACGTTAATAACGGTACAAAAAGTGTGGACTGTGGCGCCATGTGGTGACAAGGGAAACTATCTGTTAGGCGAGGTCGACCGCATACCTCGAGTTGAGCCGTGTTCGAGGAGCAGACAGTCGTCGCGAGCCTCTCGATAATTAAAATTGTATATCTTGAGGCTCTCTGTGAACTTTACATTTTGTGTGTGACATTATTATTATTTCACAATTGTGATTTTATACGGTGAAATATAGTGATTCTCAGTGGGGTATTTCATTAAAAATAAATACCTTTATATTTTAGTTATTGATTGACACGAGCTAATATATAATAAAAATTGAATAAAAGATAAACAAACATTTCGTGTAAATTTTAAAGGTGATTGTCGTGTGGTAGAGAAACGACATCACTGACATTTTCATCCACTGCTCATCTTCTTATATTTTTCAAATTAATTCTACTCACAATATAAATTGCAATATATGTTCGCGGTGTGAAATAAAATTGTACACTGTGACTTGGAAATATTTAAAAGGTAAATTCAATACAATGAAAAATAAAAAAAAAGTAATAATAATTATAGTGTTTTCCCATTTGTATATAAAACATTGAATGGCTGTTTTTGGTGTTTTGTGAAATTGTATCACTCAGTTGTTTCTTTGTTTATTTTTGTTGTGTGGTTAAGGGTCGTATATATTTATATGAGTGTAAGATTCTCAAGAGTATACTGAAGGATGTGGAGATTTCGATGCCACATTTCTCCCACGAGCGAGATCGTCCCACGGAAACTGAATATACTACAACGGGAATACCGGTTCTTTAGCTTCTTCGATGATTTCATCGTAAATGAAGCATTGGAATTTCATCAAGGAATAACTTTTACCGGTTATTCCATTACTATTACTCTCGATTTTGGCATATTCTCATTGCACTTCCACCCATAAAACTACAAATACACTTTGGCTACATCAACAATATACAAAACTGTATGAGAATATACAAAGCCACACACTAGGGTTCATCATCCGCACATTAAATCATATCTCAGTGTAATATGTCGTGTGACATGCGAGCAAACACACATTAGTTATTCTTGTAGTAGTAGTAGTAATAGTAATAATAGTATGTAGACAGTATATAAAAGAATGAATAAATTTATGTTGTATCTTTTAACAAAGATCGTGCACTCTATAACATCACCATCGTAATCATGAGATAAAATCAATGAGAAAGAAAAAATGGAATAGATTATTTCGCATGACAGAAAGTAAAAGGTGTGTGTAAATATTGTTGAAGTATATTTGACCAATTGCAATAAATATATATATATATATATATATATATATATATACATATATATCTATGCATGTGTTTGCACTTCAACAATATGTCGATGTGTTTATTTGTTTATCTAACCATTTATTCATTTATTTATAAGTTTGTTTTTCATTTTCGTCATCTTCATCTTGAGAGAGACCTCAGTTGCATAGTTGCGGTCGAACTATTGCTTGAAGATGATCGCCTTGAATGCCTTTCTCCGTCGACCCGTAACAATATATATGTATATACATGTATATATATGCGTGTGTATGTGTGTGTGTATATAACATTCTTCTCTGCCGCGTATAATGCACCGCCACGTCCTTTTGGGATTCTCACAGTCACGATTTGTCATTATATTACACTGTATACTATAACACAAGTGCTCTCATATACGATTGTGCAATGTGATTAATTTTTATACATTATTATGAAAACGCATCCGCATATTTTTCTATAATCACTTCCGCGATAGATGAATTTAAAAATACAATAGAAAATAGAGCAGATTGAATTAATTATATGGAATATTTAATTTTTTTTTTTTGAATAAACACAATTAAACATCAATCGAAAATTACTGAATTATAATTTTAAATTTCATCAGATTTATCATCATGATGATTATCTTATTGAAGAGATTTATTATATTGCATTGCACATGGAAACTTTATCAAAGCACAATTTAAATAACACTCTATTAAGACCACATGATTTATGAAAGTGCAAAAAAATAAAAATACTTTATCAATAAATGCACACATTTGTGTAATATATATATAAAGAACATTAAATCCATTTATACCATCGTATATTTATTCCATCATATATTTTTGTCTTGCATTATTTCTTCTAAAACATCATTGCAACACAATAACTCAAACAACCGCGACTACAATTAAATCTTTTTCTCAATCCTCCTCATTGTTATAAATATAATTGTTGCAATTTCTCTCTGTTTATCTATCATTTACAATTTCCAATTGAATTCAATACTCATCGTATAATCTTCAATCAACAATCGACTAGATTTTATAATTACTTTTTCCCTCCACACAAAAGCGCAATATCCTCATGATAATTTATGTATATATATATATATATGTATATATTATCTTCCGGTATTCGTGGCAAACGCGATGCTTTAATTTCGATTTGTAGACACGCGGGATAAGCAATTATGAATTACGCAAGAGAGTCGTTGTATCACCGTAGTCACTCAGAGTTGCTGCTTTCTCTGTCTGACCTCGATATCTGTTCGACAAAACCCTGATTCTCTCCATGCTACTGCATACAGTTACTGCTGCTGCATATTATTGCCACTATATATATATATATAAGTAACCACAATCTGTTCAGATTAATCAGGATACATTGAAAGCAAGTACACTCAGTTATTTGTATATATATATATATATATATATACTTTTGCCATTTACTAATATTTATTCTCCCGTGAGAATTGCACTGGTGCAAGGCCATCGTAGTGAATTCCTCTTCTGTCATTTTATGTTGTGAGTCACGTTGAACGTTTTATTAATTAGTCCTCATATATCCTCAATTATCACAATTTATTATCGTCAATTAATTCAGTGCAATTTATATTAATATTGTATGAGATTATATTCATTTACATTGCACCCGTAATTTCATTTATCTCGCGGTTTAATTTTTGAAATTATTGGAAAAAGTGTATCATTAAATAAATTGTCGTTTACAGGTACAATTTATTGACAGCGTTTCTCCCCGATGCAACATTACAGATGAGACAAAAAAAAATAGAAACTCGTTAGTTTTGGAAAGCAAAGCAAACAAGTTCAAAGGGCTGTGCGCAGTAATATTTCACTGTGGCTTTTTCGAAAGTGTCCAACAAACAATATATATTTATATATTTATTCTTTTTTTCTTTCTTTCTTTCTCACTTCATTTCACTGAAGTAAAGTCATGACTAAAAGATGTTCACTTTCAATGGAACAATGGATAATCGAACGTGTGTCGAAACATGGAACAATTCTGCCATATATACTAAACAATATAAAATACAAAGTATATATATATATATATATTGTGTATGTACACAAATATATAAAACCTACATTATATATTGCAAGTCTATTGTTCTCAGTGACCATTTTTATTTCTATCTAATCTCGTCAGTGGTCGTTAACTGCGACTGCACCTACGCGCCAATGTCGTGTACTTGTGGTGACCAACCCGAATTACCATAAAATTACGAAATGCGCATTCTCGTTATGCGCCAACTCTTTACAAGAAGATAGTTAGTGGCATACACAGTATATCTGTGTGTGCATAAGATCTGCATCGTTGTATCCCCTCATTGATGCAATCTCCTATTTATTCGTGATGATCGATCGTATATATATATATATATATTATATGTATAGGTATATCTCTCGTTAACTCAAAAGAACTCAAATGCATTTGGCGTTTATGTCTCAGCTTCAATCGCTTCAACCTCATTTTTATTGCGCGGTCATTGTACATTTCGCATTAATTAAATGGCAGTCCATCACCACATCAGCATTGATGCTTCAAAAAAGTCGCACATCAACGTCATCATCGTCTTATTTGTAACTTCAACAAAGTTTTTCGTTCACTCTCCAAGAACGGGGAGAACATTACCACTGCACCAATCGCATATAATCAATGTCCTGCAGGTGCTTAAACTTCTTGGAACAACGTCTTTTATTTCTTTTTTTTTCAGTCTCCCTCTCTCCCGCATGCACACTACTTTTGTACTTTGTCACTTTTATTTATTTATTTTTTTTCATCAAAATATATTTCAATAAATCATTTTAGATATTGAAACTGCCATAAATAATGTATTTCGCTTTATTTTCAGCGCAAAAGTGTGAAAGATAAAAATCGTGGCGTTATATTTGCACAGTAAGATGAAGTTTTACCAACGACAATTTTAGTATTCATTAAAAGATGTATAACGAGTGGGAAACGGTAAGTTAAACATTTTAATATCTTTTATAATGTATAATACGTATCTATATAAATTTCAACATTATTGTTTGATAGATATATTTATTTATATATGTCTATGTGTATCTATATATGTACCCGCACGTTCCGCAATCGCGAAGTTTCCGGCTGACGTGACTCACACAGCTGTGCACACATATAAATATATATGAGAACACATACCTTTATATGACATCGACAATACCTGGTGTGTGGACATACAAAGACTGCATTGAAAGATCATACGTGGAACATGAACATGCTCATAAGAGCAATCGCCATCGTCGTCTTTGTCGTTCTAAAGTCAATGATCTGATGTGTAGGCGAATAAAATTGCGTAGCACGAGCACGTGCCAACACCACTTTCCAACGACACTTAATAGCATCGGTGGTTGTGAAAAATAATAAATAAATTTATTATTTTTCACTGGAATAAATTTACTTCATGAATCAATCAAATTTTTTGAGGGAAGATGGAAAAGTAACGGATACATTTGAGTTTGTGTTTATGTTTTTGATCAATTATTGTTGGCGAATTTTCATTTTATATTTAATACAATCTTCAATTCACTCACTATATCAAGCTCTCGTTATAACATTTCCCGTTCTAATGCACTCATCATATATACGTGGTTATTTAGCGCGTAATTTATATAAGAGTATATAAGCACGCTTGGTTCCACCCCAAAGACCTTTCAATACATTGGCGCAAGTTGTACATTTTTTCTTTCTTTCATCGCCAATTTATTTTGTTATGAAAACATTGAAAGAATAATTGTGATGACATAAGTAGGTTTTTCTATCTATGTATGATTCTATGTATGGATATATGTATATATTGGAAAGGCCGAGAACAAGGCATATTAATGTTTCAGTATGTATTGAGGGTGTTGCGAGGGCGCTCGTAGGTTGAATATTATATTTATGCTACTGGCCAAGAAGCCAACGCTTCGATGAGCGGCCAATTAACTTCATGGATTAATTTAAAAATATCTACGCCACTGTGCAACAAGAGCAATTGTTGCGAGAAAGAGTTGAAGCCTCCAGTTGTATATCGAACATCCTCACGATCGCATCTCTCATTATTAATTTTATATATCATTTTTATAATATAAATACAATATTTTTTTATTTCAAGTTTCATCGTTTTCATAATACAATCAATTAAATGCGTGAACACGTTGTCTAGTTTGGTTGATTGACATAAGAATGTAATGAAGATAATTCGTATTATCAAATCTACATACAGTACAACTTGCTGTGCGTTTGATATTGATATATGATCGTTTAGACATACGTGATCTGTATCGGAATGGTGATTTATTATTTTTTTTTTCGTTTATTTTTTGTTTTTTTGAACCAGTGACCCATTAAACTCATTAAACTTTTGAGTACTTTATGTGATCTCCTAACTTACATATCCAATAGTCAAGTGCGTTGTATGAAGAACAAATTGAAAATGCACAACGCGCGATATGGATAAGAGAACGCGGCCCCAAATCAATTCACTCGTGTCTTGTGTGTTTAATAAGTATTCAACGTTGACAGAGGTCAACCGATATATATATATAGATATACAGACAGACAGGCAGACAAACAAATATATATATATATATATAAACTTTATTTAACTTTGTTGATTTAACAAGGTGCGATGACCTGCCAGGAAGTGGCGTAAGAAATTGTTTACATAAATTTTGTTCCTTATTGCTTGAATGATATACACAATAGCTTCTGTTACAAGCAATCATGTTTCGGATAACAAATCGAGAAATGTAATTTTAACGACAAATATCAAAAGAGAGAAATTGATTTAGTTGAAATTAAAAAGAGATATGCTGCAGAAAGTTGATGTGTGTACGCATGAAAAACGTAAAAGAGAACTCCATTACAAAGAGGCCAGTGGTACGGCAATCCCGGTACCAGCTCGTGCAATGACCTCGAAGTGAACGGAAGTGAGTTGGTTCTCGAGAGAGTCTCGCGACTCGTTTCGATCAAGAAAACATCTCGGCTGCGCCTCACAGCGGAATGTAATAAGATATTGAAGAGACCATGGATCATTTAAATGGAGCAAAAGACAATGCTTTAATTTAGGTGCAAAATCGTATAAAACTTTGATGATCATTTGTCGCCTAATGAGCAATGGTCCTCACTTTCACAGAGTGCTGTTCGATTTGTAATGGCGTCAACATTAAAAGGAAAACAACGAGAACGTGGTCCCACCAAAAGTTTATCCATAAAACCAAAAATTCGCCCGAATCTAAAGCTCTCTGTATCAGAGACTTATAATACAAATGGTGGAGAACCGTTAGCGCGCCGACGTGGATTGCATAATTCTACTGGCCCAGACCCAGATACAGATGCATCAAATTCGCCGTTGCTGAGGTCAAGGGTCACCGCACCCAATAATGCAAACAGGCGTGACGAGATTGTGGCTGGTGGAGGTCGTCAAGTTGTAAAACGTTTCAGTAACCCGGAAGCGTTACGATCGAGCGCGAAAATTGGTATATCTCGTCGTGAAATACTGGAACGACGACGAGTTGAGGCAGACGATAGGGTCGAAAGGTTTGCTCACACCCTTCAACGGTACTGCAACAGGTCAGACAATGAAAATGAACGACTACATAATTATTACTTGGACTCACGACCCAGTACACTTCCATCAATTGGCAGAAAATCCAAGAAGCTCATGGATAATTATGCATCAAGTTTCGTTGAGACACGTCGTGTATCTAGACAGGATATTCTCAATCGTAGAACGAGCTTTGAGGCGCCACGGACTCCTGTCCAAGTTGCAATACGTAGGAAGAGCAGTAGCCTACTCGAAACTGGCCGAGTAATTAATTCTGAGAGAAAGGATGAAACAAGACGAATGAATGGATTCACTAAACCATCCTCCTCCTCGTATTTGAAGAATGCCACGAACACACGCAATACCGGAAACAGGAGAGAGGGCTCGCTTGGTAGACGAGGTGGTGCGAGGTCTGTTGCTGATTTTCTCACAGTTTCGAATCGTCTTCAAGACATTACTCGTGGCCTAGTACCCAGGCCTTCGACCTTGCCAAAGATCATTCATACCAGTAGAAATTTACGGAGTGAATCCACAACGGACTGGTGTACCGCGCGTAAGCCAAAAGAATCTGCGAGTAGAGAAGCACCAATTTATGGCAGGATTAGACGAAGAAAATTATCGCTGCCAGCGGTATCGCGAGAATCTATTCTGCGACGATCGACAAATAGTCTAAAACTATATCGCGATCGTGATATTGATACAACCGAAGACGAATTCGATAGTAGGAGGTTGAAAAATTTTCGTCAGCCATTAACTGCCAATCAAAGTGAAATGAGACTGGACTGTAAGAGAATTACAGGAAAAGTTGTACGCAAATCATCATCATCCAAATCATCTACTTATCAGGAGCATGATGTCAAATCTAATATACGTAATAAAGCTTTGCACATCGGTGAGAAAAAGAGTGAAAGCATTGGTACAGAATTGAAAGCAGTGTCTAGACGGCGAATCATTGACAATGTCGAAGTTGTAGGGATGAATAACAAAACTCTTATTCACAGAGATAGATTGAAGACACAGGAGGATATTGATTATGTGACAATTAATTTTGCGACAGAAAAAAAAACTAGAGATCAACGTAAAGAGTCTACATCAATAGCAAAACGAGGCAGCATTAATGAAAGTGAAAATCGTGTAATTTATGGTGTCAGGAGAGTAAGAGATAATTTATCAAGTTCATCAACTTGGCACAATGTTAAATCGCGAACAGGTACCAGTGGGAATTATTCCGATTCCAGAAATCGTGGCGATGTTCCGAACACCTCCACTACTCTACCACACTATACGCGAGGTATCAGAAAAAGTTCAAGTTGCACAAGTTCCAATACATCCTTGAGAGTCGCACCAAAAACACTTGACAATCGTCAATCGATTGACACAAAAACATCGAAATTGTCGACAAAATTGTTGAAAGATCGCACGAATTTTGTGAAAAAATCTGTGAGCAATCCCCACTCAAAATCACTGAGTGATATTTACAGTACAAGGTCAATGTCACCAGCGCCTACGACGTCAATTTTTGGTTTCTGTACTGGTAAACGAAAGGTCTCGAGTATTGTGAAAAAGCCGAGTAATTGTAAAGATAAACAGCCAACGGGAAAATTGATAACAACTGCTACGGGGCCTCTGCTATTGAAACAAGTGTGAAATAAATTTTGCGTTTTAGTTTAATAATAATTAAAAAATTAAATGACCTATTAATTAATCAATTAATGATTTCACGACACATTACAATGTGAATTAAATTTTTAGGGTGAACTGGTGTGGTTCGACCCAGGCGTTGGTCATGTGCTTCCAGGTGAGGTATTGGAGTACCATCGCGCCGCAAATGTTCTGTCTGTTCAAGCAGTCATTGCTGGCAAGGTATGGTAACAATATTCTTTCTCTTATCATATAATTAATTTCACTGTTTAATTATCCATCGGAATATACTGATATGTCATTATTACAAGAAAGTTTATTTACAAAATAAATCATGGCAACACTGCACAGCTATAAAAACAACATCTTATCTCATGTATGAATCATCGAAAAAAAAACTATATCTATTCGTATGTTGGGACATAAATATAATTAGTTAGTTCAACATCAACAGAAATGATTGATTGTTCGACAGTGGAACAAACTGTATAATATTAAATTTATTCAATATATTCAATGGGGAATCTTGTCAAAGTATTGGATTTATTTTCATTTCGAGTCATTGGAAAACTAAAATGTAACATGAATCAATCAATATCGTATACAGTGCAGGATAAATAAGTGATGTTATATAGAAAGTCCACTGCGATATTGGTTTATTGAAATACTTAACATACCTCATTAAATACTTGGACATTTCCGTGAAAGTGGTTAGACTTCATGGTTGGTATAATAGAATGAATAAAAATGTACTTCAACGAAAGCTATACAGTTGTTTCAGATACTTGAACATTTATTGACTTGACGTATTATATTGGTCTCTATTGTTTCAATTATATGCACATTTTCTGCTAGTCATGAAATTTTTATAAATGATACGGTGAAGACGTAGATACCAGCGGTGAAAAGCGCATCAGCGCTTTAACCGTAGAGTCCAATTACAAATGACGATATGACAATATGCATTAGCGTGAAATAATCGTAATAAAATCATTAATAAAAATAAATTTCTCATTTCATTATGATGGAATGATTTAATCTTGGGGTAGAAACTAAATAGAATATTGTGTGTATTGATTGTGAAATATTTCAAACAATTTAACTGATTGTGTTTTACCGAAAATAGAATTAATTAATCGTCGCAAACAATGCGAAGAAAAACGAAGAAAAAAAATGTACGTTAGTATGACGATGCACCTACGCTAATGGTATAGGTTGGTGCATCCGGTCGAGTCTCACGTGAACGGTCTCTCGACTACATCATATGTATGTACACACTCGTGAATTCACAAGCACCGTTAATTCTTTTTTTTCCTACATCATTTTTCGTCCCGTCAATTTGTTATTCATTTTTTTTTACATATGTATAATATACATAAAAGTATATACATCGGTATAAAATCCTCAAGTGTATTTAAGTAGCGGCATGGACAAACAAAAAAATATTCGGGTAGAAGAAAATAAAAGAGAGCACGCAGTGCTGGATGATTGAGATTAATTACATTGCTACAAATGAGTTGTAGGAAAAAAAAAAAAAAAAAGCTGCACGCGATATAAAAATACGTGTCGTGTCTTCTGCATATAAAACTCGTGTCACTTTGTTCATGCTCCAGTAAAACATGATGTTTGGGCTACCACCTCTTATAATTTGTAACACAAATATAATACTTGATTTAAGTCGAAAGTGTAGAAATGACTGATCCGTGAAGAAAACGCAAAAAAAAAAGTAGATCAAATCAAGTACGAACGATGGAAACGTTTTGAGAAAACGCTTGAGTGCACTTTGATTTCAAAGGCAATCTCGACCATCGCCGCTACATATCGCATTGGCTATTCTATGATAAAAATTGGACTAGTTCTGTTGTGAAAAAAAAATAATTGAAAGAGAAAAAAACAATTGAGAACGTGAATTACAGAGCAATTGTTGAATTTAGTGATACACAATTCAAGTGCACATGGTCGTTCTTCAAAACGTAGTCAATCTTGAGTAAATAATTGCTCACTGGATTCATGAGAGAACGTGATTGTTATTTTTTTTTTACGCTGATATTGGATAAGTGAATTGGAATGGTTGTGGACTTGTAGGCGAAGCACGTCTCGACGACACATCACGATGGGTCAAAGTAATTCAAACCGAAATCAAGAGAAAAATAAACGAGGGATAGACTGCAGTTCATTGTGTAGTTGTCACCTCATGAATAATGTAACGATATTGCAAGAAAAGTTTAGAGTGAAAGCTACAATAAATTGTACCATAAGTTTATGCCAAAACATTATAATTTTTTTTTGTTCTGTTTATTTGTTATGTATAGCCACAAACATTTACACTTACAAATCTTACTGGAGTTCGACCCCGGCAGGATCTTGGACAGAATGGCGTAGAAGACATGATTCAATTGAAGTAACCACAATAATAAAATTATTATTTTTTCAATCTGCCAAATAATTGTTCATTGAACTAAGACTTATTGAGTGAATACTATTATGTATTTTTCAGTGACCTAAATGAAGCGTCCTTGCTATGGAATCTCAAGATACGATATGACAAAGAATTAATATATGTGAGTTATGGAATGAATTTCATCTGTACAAATATCTGAATTAAAATTTTTTATTCTTCTGACCGATTCTTATTATTCCTTCTTTAGACGTACACGGGAAGTATTCTTGTCGCTGTCAATCCATATAAAATGTTTGATATTTATGGCTTGGATCAAGTGAAATTATACGAGGGAAGAATTCTAGGCACTTTACCACCGTGAGTCGAAAACCAAGAAATAAATGAAAAACAAATAAAAATTAAAAAAGTCAAATCTTGCATTGAATATTAATAATAAAATTATTTTTATCTATATGTCATCAACAGACATCTGTTTGCTGTGGGTTCCTCGGCCTACAGCCAAGTATCAGCGGCAAATAATTCAAGTGCAAATCAAGTAGTCGTAATTTCCGGCGAATCCGGATCTGGTAAAACAGAATCGACCAAGCTTGTAATGCAATATCTCGCTGCGGTAAATCGAGCACCAAGTAATCTTGTCACTGAACAAATTTTGGAGGCAGCTCCACTTTTAGAGAGCTTTGGCAATGCAAAAACACCAAGAAATGACAACAGCAGTCGCTTTGGAAAATACTTGGAGGTGCACTTCAGAGAGTGAGTGATCTATTCTTCAATAAACATGTCAAACTTGTTTCTACAACATTCGTTCCGTATCAATTATTCATTCATTTATTTTTTTGTCTTTCATACTATCACTCTACAGCGGTGTCATAGTTGGCGGTCGTGTAACGCAGTATTTATTAGAGAAGAGCAGAATAGTGACTCAAGCATCGGACGAGAGAAACTATCATGTATTCTACGAACTTCTAGCTGGACTTGATCAACAACTTAGAGACAAGTACGGTCTTCTGACACCGGACAAGTATTTCTATCTCAACCAGGTGCGTTTTTAATGTCCAATGTTGTATTAAGCAGCCAGAAGATAAGTTACATAAAAATATTCACAGCCGTAGCAATGGAATAGAAAGACAAATACGTCGCTGATAAATTAACATGATTCATGATTTCAGGGTGGAAGTTGTGAGATTGATGGTAAACAAGACACACAAGATTTTAAAGCACTTTTATCGGCAATGCAAGTGCTTGGCTTCACTTCTGAGGAACAAGACACGATTTTTCGTATTCTGGCGAGTGTTTTGCATTTGGGTAATGTTTATTTTCATCGTAAACAAATGCGACATGGACAGGAAGGCGTTGAAGTGGGTTCAGACGCGGAAATACGTTGGGCTGCGCATTTACTTCAAATTAATTCAGACGGAATTATTCGAGCACTCACGACAAAGACTACAGTATGTTTTGCATTTGTTTTTCTTTTTCTTTTCTATTTTTTTTTTATTTTTCCATACAATTACTCGATATTTCAATTATTGCGTATTTATATTTAGGAAGCAAGGAATGAACGAGTATTAACGGCGCTAAATATTGATCAAGCTTTGGACGCACGAGATGCATTTGCTAAAGCACTTTACAGTTCATTATTTTCATGGCTTGTGGCACGTGTGAATCATATTGTTTATAAAGGAACAAAACAAACGTCAGCAATATCAATTCTCGATATATTTGGCTTTGAAAATTTTGCTGAAAATAGCTTTGAACAATTGTGCATCAATTATGCCAATGAAAATTTACATTTTTATTTCAATAAACATATATTTAAATTGGAGCAACAGGAATATGCTAAAGAAAAAATTGATTGGACCACGATTAATTATACCGTGAGTTATAAGTTGAATTATTATTCACGCGCAATAATAAATAAATGAATATTAAATATAATTCACTTTTCACAGGACAATTTACCGGTTATCCATTTAATTGCCAAAAAACCAGTTGGTATACTTCATCTATTAGATGACGAGAGCAATTTCCCTAAAGCCAGTGATCTTTCATTCCTCGAAAAGTGCCACTACAATCACGCATTGAGTGAACTGTATTCACGGCCAAGAATGAATTCCGCTGAATTCGCAATAAAACATTATGCCGGACAAGTTTGGTACAATGTTGATGGTTTTTTGGATAAAAATCGCGATACATTACGCCCGGACGTTGTTGAATTACTTATCGGTAGTAAAATACAAATGGTCAGCAAAATGTTTCAACATGTGCGATCAGCGCACGAGGCAAATAAAACAATTAATAAACCAAATGGCCGTTTTGTCACAATGAAACCACGTACGCCAACTGTATCAGCACGTTTTCACGACAGCCTTCAGCAATTACTCGAGTCAATGTCCCAATGTAATCCATGGTTTGTGCGTTGTATAAAACCGAATAATGACAAATCACCAATGAAATTTGATATGCCATGTGTATTGGAACAACTTCGTTACACGGGAATGTTGGAGACGATTCGCATTAGAAAGACCGGTTATCCGGTGCGTCTTTTATTTAGTCACTTTGTGGATCGTTATCGTTACTTGATATCAACGCGTTTGCCAAGAGGTGCCCCCAATAAGGAATTGTGTCGTATAATATTGGATAAAGCTGCGCCCGCCGATGCACATGATCAGTATCAATTAGGTTTAACTCGAGTATTCCTACGGGAATCATTGGAAAGAAACTTGGAATACAACAGAGCATTGATACTTGAACGCGCTGCGATAACAGTGCAACGGTCAGTATTTGATTACTTTTTTTGTTTGTTTTTTGTTCTATCCATATCCACCGTTATCATTATGGAAGATATACTGGTATTTTATTACAATTGATAATTTTAATTTTAGATATACACGTGGCTTTCTCGCACGTCGACGTTTCCTTAATATTTCACGTAGCACCATTTTACTACAGGCAGTTTATCGTGGTTATCGTGAAAGAAAAAAATTCCATGATATGAAACAAGGTGTTGTAATGGCACAAAAATTATGGCGAGGTAAAAAAGACCGGGAGAATTTTAAAGTGTTGAAGGAAGAAATGGCAAAACGCGCAGAAATGGAGAGAGCCAGTAGGGAAAGAGCTAAAGCGAAACAGCAGAGAGAGGAACAGGAAAGATCATCACGTGCTGTTGCTGGAGTTAATCATTTAGAAATACCAGCGGAGTTGGCATTTATCTACAGTAAACTTGATGGCATGTATATTTTTATCTAAGAATTACGAAAAAATATTTTATTGATTTGCTGTTTACCGTAAAGTTTTTTTAATTCTGTTCCATTCATTTTTTACAGATTGGCAACCAACACATACAGAAAGAAATCTCTTGAAGGTTGTTGGTCTAACAATTCCATTACCAATCAATTACAGTCTTCCACCTGACATTGATCAACATCAATTTTCCAAATTCACAAATATTTATTTCAAAAGTCACATTTTTGGAATGAAACGTGAGCCAATAAAGACACCATTTTTGGCAAAAGCACGCGATCAAGATTACACAGATTCATTGATGATATTCAAAATGATTTTGAGATTTATGAATGAAAATAATCTGAACGGAAAGCGTGAACAGGCATTGGGTGATTATATTGTCAATAAAGGAATTGTTAATGAAAAATTGAGAGATGAAATTCTGTGTCAACTTGCAAATCAAACGTGGAAAAATGAAAATGATGTGAATAGTGAACGGGGATGGTTATTGTTGGCCAATTGTTTGTCAGCATTTCAACCAACACCAACACTATTTAAATATTTTCTAAAGTATGTTTTATCCATATAAATCTAAAGCAAAAAAAAATTCGAATTAATTGTTCCATAAAATTATTCTATCAGATATGTCTCGGATCACGCTTACAATGGCTACAAATCATATTGCCAACGAAAATTGCTTCAAGGTGAGCGAACAGTGCTAAGAATCATGAATAACAATCAATTAACAGCTCATCATGTGCCACGAAATTATCCACCTTGTGTCCTTGAATGGCGAGCAAACAGAATTCGAGTAAATATGGCGCTCGCAGTTGGGTTTTACGATGGTAACTCAAATAAATTAATCAAATTTATCATTTAAATTGATATTCCCAATATCATAAAAATCAACAATGAATTTTTACTGAATATTAGGCGAGACGACAACATGTGCAATTGATTCATGGACAACATGCGAAGAATTGGCAAATCTTGCTGTTCAAAGTCACGGCGTTGATAATAGTGGTTGGACAGTAACTCTATGGAATCAGCTGGATGGACCCGGTGCAATTGTTACGGAAACAAATGGATTCGATTACGTTTTGGATTTAATATCCGAAATGGAATTGGCGCCTGCATTCCCCGCGGCAAAACACATGTTCCTCGAACAACGAAAGAACAGCTTTCCGCCAATTAAAAAGAGAGAGGTGAGTATATAAATACATACGCACATCTACACATATATGCAATGTTTTAATACCGTTAGCGGTGAGAGTCAGGATAATCATGGATACACATCGCTACTCTACGGCATTGTTAAATAAAGCGAAAATGTAGAATGCGAGCGTGTGAATTTTCTCTAGAGCCGTCATAATGTTTGATTCTATTTTTCTTCTTGTTAATATAGCATATTCAAGTCATTCGTGAACTAGAACAAGACATGGATATACCAGTGCCAGTATTGAAGACCTTCCAGCCACTTGAGAGAAAACCAGTGCCAAAGGTGGTTGATAAGCCGGTAGAACCGGAAATTCAGTCGCCTAGGCGACCAGCAGTGCCACCACCTCAACCACCGCTTGTAAAGTCACCTGTTAGTTATTTTTATTCGTTTATTTTATTTTATTTTTATTTTATACCAGTTGTACCTACAGCCAACAAACATTTTATTTTCTTCTTGTCTATTGAATTAATCGATGTTTACCATTTATAAATGTAATTTTATTTTTCATAGACGAGAAAGCAATCGCACGAAGCAGTTCTCGAGTCATCAGGTGAAATGGGTCTGTCACGACAATCAGCATTGAACGATCGCTACTTTGAGAAAGAGAAACAGCGCAGCAGAAGTCTGGACAATTTATTGCAATCGGAAATTGTTTCATCGCCAAGTAAACTTGCAAACTTGGGACTTTCATCGTCAAAATTGAATGAACGTTATCACAGTCTTGAGAGAATTGGTGAAGTTTCAGCAGTTACTAATGCCGAGTATATGAGTCGTTCGGAAGTGTCTCAAGAGAGGAAATACAGTAGAATTGGCCGAAGTACAGAGCCCAATATCGCTGAGGAAGAGGATTTAACAATTGATTTTGAATATCCAGATATTCAGTCAGTAAGTCAAACTGGAAGATCCGAAGATGATAAAAGTAGCTATATCAGATCGCAAACGCGATTTATAAAATCACAGTATCCTAGCAAACGTGCATTGCCCGGAAGTCAATCGAGTCGTGCGTATATTGAAAAAAGCGAATATGGTGTCAAGTCCTCGGCAATGTCGGACACAAGCGAGGCACCATCTTTGGCATCGCACGTTCGACGCGTTCGCGTTCCAAGTCAAGCATCCGATGTTGATCAATTTTTGGACGAATTATTTATGCCTGTGCTCGATGGAAACTTGGATGAACTTTCAGACGCTCGAAGTTTAGCTGCAAGTATTAAAGGAACATTGGAACCAATTAATTCGAATAATAACCCAGAATCGTTGGAAGAATTTTTGGATGCTTTAACCGACGATATTGTATTGGAAGGATTGTCAATGGATTTATCATCGAAAATTAAAGGCGGTGGAAACATGGATATTCCCAATCAGAATACAGCGTTTAATTTTAGTCCAATGTCACCAGGAATGATGTCACCGCCAATGATGATGCCAATGTTTTCGCCACCACCAACACAGCAATTGCCATCTGGACAAAATCCAAATTTAACAATGGGTTCGGGTTATTTGCCAATTCCTATTTACAATATGCAAGGATTAAATTTGCCACAATATCCAAATTCACCGCCAAATTCTAATCCTGATATGGTGGCATACCAACAAAATCTTCAACGTGCCTTTTTACAAAGTGCCATGGCGCAAAATTTACAAATTCAACAGCAATTATTGGCACAAAATCAGGCGTTCCAACAGTTGCTTGTTCAAAATGGTGCACAACAGCCATTGTCGCCATTCGTTGAAAGTGAACAGACAAAACGTGCCATGAATTTACAATCAGCAGCATCGATTGCTCAACGATTGGATACAGTGACGGTTAAGGCACAAGTTCATAGATCGCAAAGTCCCCCGCGAAAAGGTCATGATCTGGCAAGAAAAACGAGTGTTGAATATGCGGCGCGTAAAATAAGTGTCGATAGGAAAATTTCCGCGACACCTGAGTTAAAACATTCGAGCTCGGGTCGCGGCAATGTTCAAAGCAACTTTACAAATGTTTTGAGTGAATTGAAAAATCGAAAGAGTAGCACTGAAGGCAGTCCGACAATATATAATAATACGAAAGGTGTACCACCACCGCCGCCAATGCCACCACCATTGGACGCACACGATCCATCAGAATCACGGCCATTTTTGGATCCTTATGGCCGCGCAAAAACTGTACGAATTGGAAAATGGCGTTGGCCACCACCAAGTGACTCAAACGAGACGCAAAATCAAGACAGTTTTATGGAATTTAAAATGCGCCAACATCAACACCAACGTAAAATAACACCGCACTATCAGGAATATAATAGTGACAATGGTACTGTAAATAGTGAACATGGTGGTGTTGAGTGGGAGGAATTCGAAATTATAAATGGTGTCAATGGTGAATCACCAATTGAAAATCACACAGCAATTCAACCGACAATAACTACGAAACATGAGAATGGTTACAAAGAGGAAGGCGAGAAGCGTAAAAAGAAATCCAAGTAAGTTATTCAATTTCTACAACATCAATCAATTGATTAATAGTCAAAGTTAATTAACACTGAGTTGAAATAATGGTTTTCTGTTCAATTCAGATCAGGATATGAAGTTGGTGCACAGAGACCATCGCCAGGCAGTATTGGTAAACTTAAACTCAGCTCGGAAATGCGCCAACGTTTAGAGAAAGTCACTGCAACACACAGTGTGCGTTCAACAAAGACAACTGAAAAACCGGCATTGCCTCGTGATGATATAAAGGTCAATCGGCTCGAGGACAATCGAAAGCTTCTTCTCCAACAACAATTGGGTAATCAACTATTCATCAATTAATACATCTATTGATTCCATATTAAAATTTCCTGCCTTTTATTCAATTGAAATTATTTTTTTCTTTTCCTTTTTCAATTTTATTTTGTCATTTATTCGTCAGGTGGAAGATGGGACGATTACGCCTCTACAGTGGATGACACGCAAAGCGTTACATCAAAGGGCACCACAGACATGATGACGCAAGCCCAAGTTGTGAGAACGCAAATCGAGAGGATGGAGAGTCGACCCGTTCCGCCACCACCACCAATTACACCGCCACAACCACCAAGCCCAAGAGGTGGCAGTGTTTACAGTAACAGGTACAAAAATGAAACCCGTATTGCCGGTTTTCAAAATGAATATAAAGAAAAAAAAATAACTGCAATGGTAGCAATCGCTCGATTATAACTATTATATATGTATGTAAAGATATGTATTGTTGTTTTGATTTTATTTTTAGTCAATCAGGTGTGCCACAACCACGTTCACCACCAGCACCAATTGAACCCAAGAATCGGGACAACTTTCGTACGTCACCTGACTCTGATACCCATGAACATTTCTCGAAAAGTCAGAATATGTTTAGTCAAAGCCGCGATATATTTGCGTCCCAGCAACATTTACGTGACGGTCACGAGGGCCATCGAGATCAAAAATCAAATAAAGATTTTTATGGAAAAGACAGCATTGACATCGGTAGTTCAACACGTGGTGACAGAAGCTCAGATTTTGATTCGCGTCGTGATGTAAACTCCGATATCTTCGATTCCAAGTATTCCAGAGATATGTTTGACAATTCTAAACGTGATTCATTCGGTATGGTACGCGATTTATCACCAAAATCACGTGATAGTTTTGGATTACCGTCCACCAGAGAGTTCGGAGTTGTTCCAAATACACGAGAATCATTTGTGGTTGCACGGCAGAGTTATAAAAAATTGGATCACGATATTGACAGACGTTCAAGCGTTGCGTCAACACATCAAACTGATAAATTGGAGCGAATTGAAATTGAAGAGTGGCCAGAATTTCTTAAACCAGTTTTACCTCCAGCCGATAAGCCCGAAATCGAAAAAGTCCAAGAAATCATTGATACAAAACTCCATCCACAAACTTCAACCACTCACTTCACTTACAATCGCGTTTCTTGGACGTTGCGAGTAAAAAAAGAAGTTTTTGCGCCAAACGAAACATTACCAAGTCCACTCGCACTTCATTTAGTGTTTTGCCAAGTTGCCTATGACGTTCTTGCTACATCCAGCATTCGAATTACTAAAGATGAACGTCACAATATGCTCAAACTCCTCGATAACTATGGTGTCACATTGGACAATCTTCAAAGTACCCAACACAAAATTACAATCAAGAAAAATGTTGTTGATATGGCGAAACAGTGGCCGCTCTATTTCGCCAGAATATTTCCAGTATCTGTAAGTCCTTTTACCTCACCGACGGAATAATAAAATGAATTTAGTCATCAATGAAATTTTCTAATGTATTAACATTTCGCCTCCTCAAGATTGGACCGCAGCATCCGGAGGCGCAACACGTAGCAGTATCTCATCATGGTCTGCGACTAATAAAACGCACAACATCTGGAGAATTGGTGATTTTAGAAACCCTACCATTGGAGGACATTGTTTCTGTCAGTTCAACGAGATCTGGCGTATGTACATTAGCAATTTCATCAGGTGTTCGATTGCCGCTACATACAACTCGTGCACCACAACTCGCCGAGATGATTAGCAATTACATCCGTGTGGTGAGTCATAATAAAAATATCTTTATTTTACATCTTTCATAAATGACAAAATCAAGTTTATCAATATTTTCCCTGTATATTCATAATATATATTCATCGAACGATGCAAATATGTTTGAACACAATTTATTTTATAGTATATTTCATACTAAAACTGGTTACACAATTATCAAAGGTATTTCAAATCGATGATTCGAGGCCGCAAGAAATGTGTGCTCGAATGAAAATAACAAAGTCTTACATAATGAGTTAAATAAATTATTGCACGCGGGAATGAAAGATATAGAGAAAAAGCGCGTAAGAGAGAGAGAGAGAGAGCGAGGGCATGAGACACATGTCATTTAGAACGTATATGTGTCTATTCATAATGCAAAGTGCCAGTATAAATGACGACAAGCTCCTAAAGAAATTAACACTACGAGCTATTAAGGTGCGGCCGACCTCAAGATGCCTCTCTTTCTCTCCTAATCCACGTCCAATCAACTATAAAATATATACTCACCCATAAATTTTTATTCATTGCTATTTTTACTTTTTTCCGTTTCTTCCGCATTCAATAATTACACAGAACATTAATTCAATGCTAAAAGTTTCATTGAAATACACCTGATATTTTTTCATCCGTTAATCTTGTGATATTTCATCATAAATTGTCAATTGCTATTGATGAAATTCCTTCCGGTAAACTGAACATAAAAAGGGCGGTAACAATAATATTTCAACCATGTAAATAATTTTCCTGCAATATTCTTCGTATATCTGTTCATAAATATATATACAAATATTACTAACGGTAAGTGCAAAGGACGGTAATCAGCCTTGACAAGTGCCACTATTAAAATCAACCCCTTTGTATTCCACTACGTTTCAATAAAAAATGAAAACAAAAGAGAAAAAGAAAAAATAGAGACAAACTAAAATGTGAAAGAAGTGCAAGGCGGTACCGAATGAACCAGTGTATAATATCTACCTCTACTTTTCAACAGTCCGTGACCAATAGTCAGCTTGAAGTCGTAGAAAATATGAAACAACTATACATACATACACATACATATATGTACATATATAAATTCCCCACATGACTTCATTTAAAACCGTTACTTATAAGTTGTAATATTGGAGATGTTTCACGACCTCTCGACCTCGATATATTCGAAACGCCCGAAAATAACATGATGCTAATTCATTAATTTCTTATCCCAATAGGTAATCTATTTGCCTCATGCCGCGCGACATCATACACACAAAATACACACAAACACACGTACATACATGTGTATTTGAAAGATATGTTATTCCTTTACATTAGTGCGTGATGTGTGAGGAGAAATCGACGAGTCCAATATTGTTGGGCCATAACACACACTATTAGACGATTAGAAGAGAAGTTGTAATATATCTGTGAAAGAGTCTCTTCTCTGTGCTATCTGGGACTCGTACGCGTTGCGCGTTCATGTGAACCAAGTAGCAATAAGTACAAGTAACTAACTTGATAGAAGATATATATATATAGATAATGAAAGAGGAATAGAGAGAGAAGGAAGGTGAAAGATGAAGTGCACCAGTGCATCAGATGAATGAAAAAAGAAAAAAATAGAATGAGCAGAGCAAAAAAAATGAAAAAGGAAGAAAAGAAACGAATCAACGACCAGCACATATGACCACTCACTGGAAAGTCAATTTACACCATCGAGCGTGTGTAT